>JADRCD010103880.1:0-33835 GCA_019843815.1 Montemys delectorum | reverse complement strand
CCCTGGTCAGGCTGCTTCCTTAATCAAGAAAACTACCTGGTGATGCATTTTTTTTTAATTTAACTTTAAAATAAATGCTGCATTTGGTAAAGCTGGCAGTGGAACCAGTTGGATGACCCAACTCGTGTCTCTCTGACCTGCCCTTCATCTTGTTAGAAGACAGGATGTACCTGGCCACTCCCAGTCCAGGTCTTCGTATGGCAATGAGATCCCTGACATGCAGCTTCTACCTGCAGGAGTTGGGGAGGGAACAAGACCCTACGGTGCCAGTGCCATCAGATGGGCAGGAAGGTGAGGGTCTCCGGGCTCTGGTTTCATCTGTATTTTTTAACATGGAGGAAAAGCCGTTTTTTGCACTTTGTACCCAGCTACAGTACAGGGTCTCTCTTGGCTCAGGGCAGATGTAAAGGCCTGAGTTGGAGAGACCTGATCCCCACTACTAATAATATATGGGGGGTCTGGCACTAGTTTGGCCACATGAGGTCAAACCCCAGTTCTAGCTGCCCAGAGGCTCCTGGGAGCTGGCATTGAATCAGGCTACAAATTTTGACTGCCTTAAAAATAAAAGACCCTCTGGACCTGATGGAGTTGTCTCTGTGCTCAGCAGGGCAGACTGGCATACTTGGGTGGGTGTTGGAGCTGCATCAGATAAGTAAGAGTGGACACAGATGAGCACTGGGAGGCTTAGAGACAGGGCGGGCCCATATTGTCCAGGAAGAGTCTTAAAAGTCTATGTTGTCTTTTTTTTTTTTTTTTTTTTTGTAATGTTCTGACCTTCTGACAGGGCATCCAACCCCAATAAAAAGTATCATTCTTACTGAAAAAAAAAAAAGGAAGATCTACCCTAAGAACATAGCAAAGTGTGCAGTAGCTCAAGCCTATGTCTTCTGCCATTGGAAAAGTTGAATGTATTGTTTCTGGTATTTAAAATTTAAGATTCACCCTTGTTTCCCATAATAAAGTTCCACAGAACAATACTTCCTTAACCAGAAACATTAAAAGTAATGACTTGTTAGATTAAATGCATACAGCAGCAAAAACATATCCATAAACACACACATAGATAATTCCAGTCCTTGAGTAGCATTCAAAGTATAAAATTCCAAACCCTATATCACAATGATTGTCCGTAGCCATCCCCTCTGTAACAGTACCCCAGATGTATCAAGCTTCATAGGTTTTGCACTCCTGGCTCAATGATAGAAGTACTAATCAGGTCGTAAAATTCAGGTTGTAGATTTTACACTTTTCAAAACTAAAAAAGACCTAAACCATGCAAGACTATGGTGAAGGGAAAATCTCTTAGTGTAATAGCCTTTGTTTTTTCCTTCTCCTGGTCTGTTACCTCCTGAGCTAAGGATGGTTAAGGCAACTATTGTTTGCATGTACATGAGAGATCATACATGGCTACTGATTCAGTGTCCAGATTTCATGGATATGTTGCTGGATCCTTCTGTCTTTCCAGATGTATGAGTATTTGGTGGTGTCTTACTTAGAGCTTCCATTGGTATAAAGAGACACTATGACGAAGGCAACTCTTATAAAGGCAAACACTTAATTGGGACTAGCTTACAGTTTTAGTTTAGTCCATTATCATCACAGCAGGAATTATGGTAGTATGCAGGAAGACATGTTGCTGGAGAAGAAACTAAGATTTATATGGCTTGATTCAATGTAACCAGGAAGAACTAACTCCAAACAGTAAGTAGGAGGATCTCAAAGCTTACCCTCACAGTGACACAGTTTCTCCAACAAGACCACATATCTTAACAGTACCATTCCCTATGGGCCAAGCATATTTATACCAACAAAAGGGGCCACCTCTGGCCATTTTTACTCTATTTTTGCCTGTCCTTTTATGTGCTTTTGTCAGTTTTGTTTTCCTGATTAACCAGTGGCTTTCTCTGGTTTGAGATCCTCCCCATACTTAGCTTAAGACCTGTGTCCCCTCCTTTTGTAGACCTGAATCCTCTTGGGTCTGCAAGGTCATCCAGAGAAACAAATTCTACTGTTTCTGCTCCAAGAACAGGAGCCTTCACTTGACTTATTGCTTGACTTCTGGTCATAGACATGGGCAGAACCTGTTATCCAGGGCTCCTCTGGTTTCTAAGAGGAATGCACATAGGGAGAAGGAAATAATTACCCAAGTTGAGCATTTCCCTTTCCCCATACCTATTATAAGAACTCCTTGGGAAGGACAAAAGTTCCCCTTTCCTGAGCCCAGAGGAAAAGAAAAGTTCTACTCCTTTCTCTTGCATGATATTTGTTGTCTTTTAAAAAAATTATCCACTTATTGAAAAAAAGAAACCAAATGACAATACAAAATAACCAACCGCTGAGCAGACCTTGGACGCAAGCTCTGCAGCCAGTCACACAACACCCAGAGGAAGTTCCACTCCCAGGTGCTCTGACACTCTCAGGATCAGAGGTGAGAAAGACCCAACATCTGTCCCAAAACCTGGAGTAACTGGGACCTGCTGGACCAGGCACACAGGAACTCCACCAGCAGAGTGGCTCCAGTTCCTTCCAGTCTCTCTGGGCTGGTGTCCTGAGCAGTCCTTGGGCCCAGGCTCCACAGCCAGTTCCACAACACCCAGAGGAAGCTGCTGCACTCCCAGGTGCTGTAACAAGTCACAGGATCCCAGAATCACAGGGTCACAGAGACTACCTGACTCTGGGGAGTTCTGATACAACCAGGATCACAGGAAGGACTGACTCCAGTCAAATTTAGCAAGGGCAGGTAGCATTACAGATGACCAGATGGCAGGGGGCAAGCCTAAGAAAATAAACAACACAAACCAAGGTTACTTGGCATCATCAGAACCCAGTTCTCCCACCATAGCAAGTCCTGGACACACCATCACACCGGAAACACAAGATTCAGATCTAAAATCACTTTTCATGATGATGATAAAGGACCATAAGAAAGACATAAATAGCACCCTCAAAGAAATACAGGAGAACACAGGTAAAGAAGTGGAAGCTCTTAAAGAGGAAACACAAAAATCCCTTAAAGAACTACAGGAAAACACAATCAAACAGGTAAAGGAAATGAACAAAACCATCCAGAATCTAAAAATGGAAATAAAAACAATAAAGAAATCAGAAAGAGAGACAACCCTGTCCATATAAAAACCTAGGAAAGAAATCAGGAATCATAGATGCAAATATCACCAACAGAATACAAGAGATAGAAGAGGGAATCTCAGGGGCAGAAGACACCATAGAAAACATTGACACAACAGTCAATGAAAATGCAAAAAGCAAAAAGCTCCTAACCCAAAACATCCAGGAAATCCAGGACTCAATGAGAAGACCAAACCTAAGGGTAATAGGTATAGAAGAGAGTGAAGACTCCCAATGTAATGGGCCAGCAAATATATTCAACAAAATTGAAGAAGAAAACTTCCCTAACCTAAAGAAAGAGATGCCCATGAACATACAAGAGGCCAACAGAATTCCAAATAGACTGGACCAGAAAAGAAATTCCTCCCATCACATAGTAATAAAAACACCAAATGTACTAAACAAAGAAAGAATTTTAAAAGCAGTTAGGGAAAAAAAGTTAAGTAACATATATAGGCAGATCTATCAGAATTACACCAGACATCTCACCAGAAACTATGAAAATTAGAAAATTCTGGGCAGATGTCATACAGACCCTACAAGAATACAAATGCCAACCCAGGCTACTATACCCAACAAAACTCTTAATTACCATAGATGGAGAAAACAAAATATTCCATGACAAAACAAAATTTATACAATATCTTTCCACAAATCCAGCCCTACAAAGGATAATAGATGGAAAACATCAATATAAGGAGCAAAACTACACCCTAGAAGAAGCAAGAAAGTAATCTTTCAACAAATCCACACAAACCTAATTCCACCTCTTACAACAAAAACAACAGGAAGTGACAATTAACTTTTACTTAATATATTAATATGAAAATTAATACTACCAACATATCCTAATCAATTGAAATCCAAAAATATGAGGAATTAGAAATTTGTTGATTGTCATCCAATGGTCTCTCTAAATTTGGTAATTGGAGAAATAGGTCCAATATTGTACAATCTATATGCACTTTCAGCTTGTTTGTGACAATGTCTTGCTGTGTATAACATAAGTGTCTTGAAATCTTGCTTCTCCTGTCTCAGCCTCTCTACTAGTAGTATTGTTTATTTCATGTTTTTACACTATCCTATGGTTTTCAAAACAGCTTATATATTTCAAAAGTATTTATATACCCAAGGGAGACATAGAAAATTAACTTGGGAGGTGGCTTGCACGAAAGAGAACAACAAAGAGTGAGACTGAATGCTTTGCTTGACATTTCTAGCTCTTGTATCAAGTTTGAAGAAGAGAACTTTATAAGTTACACTTTATCTGAAATGAAGGCTTTTCCAAATTATCACAGCCAATGAACCAGATTCTTACCCACACCTAATGTCCGTGCCACCCTCCAAGCAGAACCATTGTTTATTGAAACAGTTGGTAAACGACTTTATGGATAGATCATCCTAATATGTACACCATTTGTTAAATGAATGTAACCTGTTCTCTGTGGGCTGAGAATAAAGTTAATCACTCAAGTCAAATAGCTTTGACCATAGCAGGAAGTCTGTATCCAAATATTGTACCTACAATTCATTTCTTGGTACAGCAGAACTGTCAACTCTCAGCTTAGCTAGGGTGGAGGTAATATCCTTTGGTGATGTGATTTCATTACAATGAAATCCAATATCTAAAAATTGTTCTTATTTTGGGCTTGTATCACAGGAAGAGCCAAGATTTTAAACTCTACTAAATAGAAAACAAACAAACATAAAGACTTTATATATTTATGTTCATTTAAGAAAATACTAACAGTGATGCATTATTTTGAAATGTACAGTTCATGTTTGGAGTTATTTAAAATTTATATTGAGAAAAATGTATTTTCACTATTGTTGTAGATGAGCATCTACATAATACTGTTAAATTGATTGTTGTTTTATAACAAACAACTTTTATAACACTCATTTTTATTGTTATAATATTTTATAAATGTTAAGGAATATGACAAAAAAGATATTGTAGGTATTGAAGGGAGTCACTGGGAGGAGTTGGCGTACAAAAGGGAATAAGAATGTGATTTAACTCTATGTACTTAAAATATGTTTTTAAGTATTAAAAAATTCAGATAAATTGAAATCATGTAACTTTTCTCATCATAATGCAATAAAAGTTAAAAAAAAAAAAAAAAAAAAACAGCCAACCAACCAAAAAAAAAAATCAACCAAAAAACCCCCAAAAATGTAGCCCACAACCCAAAACCAAATAAAGAAACACCTCTGGGCTGGGTAGAGGAATTGATGCCAAACAATGCAGCTTGGACAGAATGGATTTTCTCCTCTATCCAACACTGACCAAAGATAATGTAAGCAATTTTCACTAGGTTCTTTTGAAAATGATTAAAGACAACTGCAAAAGAGATTTATTTACTCAGTTAGGCCCAGATATTAGGAAAAAAAGTTTAAATAATTCAATGGTATCACTAGGCCCCAATTGGTCTGGGTAGCTCAAAGAGTGTTAAGCAAGGGAACTGATGGGGACAAGACCTGTTGCAAAACCTGGAAAATACTTTCACCACCTCCAATGATGAGATGCAGTTAGACTTATAGATACACAGCAAAATCTTGGTGTCATGCCTTGTGTCAAAAGAATACCTACTAGCTGGAATTTCTACTTTCAGTCAAAAGAATACTTGGAATACAGTAGAATACTTGGAATATCTCTCTAATTGACAACAAAGATTGCAGACGTTATGGTCAGAACGCCTAAGACTGGTCCAACACCGAGTTCCTATAATTGTTAAACCAACTAGTTGAAGTACCCCAATCCTCATTAAACAATACCCAATGAATTTGAAAACAAATCAGGAAATTGCAGTTCATCATACTACCTGAGTTGGACACATGCACATCCTGCTTCCCTGCTAGTCCCCCTAGAATACACCTTTGTTGTGTATGAAGAACCTGGGCCCTCTGATTATCATGAATGTGATTCTTCCAGAGAAACAGGTATAAACTTTCTTGTATCTGAAAGATGTGTTCTTTAGCCTCCCATTGGCAGAGACAGGTTCAAGAGATCCTAGGTGCAGTGGCGTATTGTTGTCTCTGGATACTAGAGTTTGTGGAAATAGCAAGGCCTTTATACACCAGCACAAAAGTAGTCACTGGTCCTTTAATCTGGTCTGATTAATTTTACCTGAGGCTTTAAAAACAGCTCAGACTTGGGCTTTACCCCTAGAACTTCCATATTGCTGTAGCATTTTCTCTGTCCAATCATATTAGTGCAGTGACAGACCTGTGATTGGACAAGAATAGAGAGGTGGTATAAGAGTTGGAGGAGAAGAGTCAGGAGCAGGAGAAGAGGTCAGCATCATAGAGACAGACGATGAGGACAAGCCAGACCCCATGAGATTATACAACCAAGCAAAGGTCCTTACAAAAGAGGTTAAATTGGGTTAGAATATTGTCTTTATTATTTGATTCTGAAATTATTGTATTGACAAGACCCCATGACGTTACACAACCAAGCAAAGGTCCTTACAAAATAGATTAATTGGGTTAGAATATTGTCTGTATTATTTGGTTCTGAAATTATTGTAAATTGTGATTTTATTATATAAATCTGATTGGATATTAAGGCCTTAAGAGGTCTTACTGGGTCTTTACTTTACTGGCTTTACTTACTGGGTCTTAGGTGCTATTTAGGTGAATGATTGTGAGAGTGTATAAAGAGTTGTATGTGAGCGAGATATTTTTAATAGCTGGGAGAGAATAATAAGAGCCTGCTGGGATGTAGTGATGCTGGTCAATATTGGCTCAAAAATGTGGTCTGGTAGGAGATGGAGTTTTCAGGGTGGATTCATTCTTTTTTTAAATTCCTGGAATACCAAACATCTTAAAATATTTTCTTATATTTGTCCATTAAACAAACAAAACAAACAAACTTTGGGGCCATGGAAATTCCCTGTATACAGCTGTCTAAATAATTTAACCCTATAGCCACAGGACGTCCCACCTGTATAAGAGCTATGGTAGCAACTGTTAGTTTAATAACAAACAAACAAATAACAAAGCAAGTTATCTCTGGTTCAAATTCCTATGCTTATAGGACTATATGTCATGGTTCAGTACCTCCTCTGAATACCACCAGAATGTTATCTAATGTCTATGTGACTCAGTATCAGTCTCAACTTGGGGTATACCCTCAGGTAAGCTTTGAGAAACCCACTGCCTATTTCAGCTTCCCTGTAGCCTGATGATGCAGGTGCTCATCTGTGACTGTTACAAGATAGAAGATAAAAACCACATACATAGGAGCTACCATAGTTAGTAAAACTAAAACAAACTGGAAACAAGACATGTATGTACCTTGGCCCTGAGAGCAGAACTGGTTGCCCCCACTCTGTCAGATGGGGAAAAGAAAAGTTCATCACTGTATAAATAACCCTGTATTCGATAGGCTTTCACTTCCAGACATGCTCGCAGTGCAACCTATAGGAAGGGAGTGCGTTTCATTGCTTGGAAAGGGTCGTTGACACTTCGTGGTCCTCCAAGGGGATAGTTGGCTTTGCCTACAAAGTGTTCTCCACTGCCAGGCTGCTGACTTTCTTCTCCTACGGAAGCCCTAAGACCAATGAGGTCCATACCATGACCCCATAGTAATGTGGCCTTCACCAGACTATTCATGTGGAGTCTACAATACTCTCCGAGTTTCTTAGACCCAGATATGTTATACCTAGACTGGATAACTAGTGTGCGATCTCTCAGGCAGATGTCATGACTGTACTCAAGTAAATCCAAATCAGCCCTTACCCAGGAAGGATTCCAAACAACAGACCAACCCTGGTGAACTCTGGGAAAACTGACTTCATTAGATCTTAGGGGGAAGATAAAAATACTTGCTTGTTTTTATAGATATATTTTGTGGGTGGGTAAAAGAGTTTTCTACCTGGACTGAAATTTCTCAAGTAGTAGTTAAGAACCTATTCTATAAACTCATTCCATTATGACAAAAGCTATCTAGAAATGTCTATGCCAAGCAAGTGAGTCTCCCAGAGGTTGTCCACTATTTTGTGTGGGGATGACAGTTGTAGTCTGGAAAGACAGAGTTCCAGAGACTTCCTCCCAGGATTAATTCTCCATGATTATATGCTTTTCTTGTCATTATTACATCGTCTAGTGATTTGGGAGTATCATCCTTCCCTATTGAGCAAATTTCCTGCATGAAGATTTACTTTCTTTTTTTTTCCTGTTTTTTGAGACAAGGTTTCCCTGTGTAGCCCTAGCTGTCCTGGAACTCACTCTGTAGACCAGGCTGGCCTTGAACTCAGAAATCTGTCTGCCTCTGCCTCCCAAGTGCTGGGATTAAAGGTGTGTGCCACCACTGCCTGGCTAAGATTTACTTTCAGAAATAAATTCTATTTAGATGAATTAATGACTTTGTAGCATTTCTGATTTGATTAAAATAAATTTAAGAATAAAGTTTGAGGAAATGGTTTTAGTTGTTTTGCCAGAAATATATAATAAAGTTAAAATCAGGAATAGAATGTGTAGCCTCCTCATAGAATAGTAAGTATGTTAGCATTCTGTCTATGCTCTGCCCCACAGTTACCTGGCAATAGCCAGACAGGCCTGACCCACTATTAAAGGGGCTGCTTGACCCTTCCTCGCCCTCTTGATCCTCTCTCACTCTCTTGTTCTTCCCTTCCCCACCTCTCACCATTCCCTTCCCCCCCTCCATGTGTTCATGGCCAGCCTTTTCTCTCTCTCTCTCTCTCTCTCTCTCTCTCTCTCTCTCTCTCTCTCTCTCTCTCTCTCTTTGTCTCTCTTTCTTTGCCTTTCTCTGCCTCTACTACACTCTTACCTCCCTTATCTATGACCTTAATACATTCTAATCTATACTATGCTCTAATGTGACTGCTCTGTCAGTAGGAACGGATGCCTTAGCACGGGCCCGCTGAGGCACCCTCTCCCCCATACCTGACCACACCACCATAAAACATCTCCTCTCTTTATCTTTTTATAAACACATCATTGGAGCTGTGACTCAGATTTAGAAACTCTACAGGTTTATATCCCCCCTGCTACAACATGGAGATCCATGATTGTTAGCCTAAACTTCAGAGAACTGAGATCTCCTCTCCCCACGGTCAGAATAAACATCCGCATGGTCCTAGGGGAGAGTTCTTGAGCTTAGAGCTACCCCTGTGCTGCCCTTGAGGATGAGAGACATTCAGGTTTTCACTAACCCTCGTTCTAGGACTTTTTCCCTTGGGTGAGATTTTCCTCTCTTCCTTAGAGACAGTTTCTTTCTCACAGTTGAGAAATTCCCAGCCAGGGTAAACGTCTCTCTGGCTCAGGAGCACTGGCTTTGAGTGTAGCTCCAGGCCCCCACGTTATGACCTGGCAGTCTGGCCTGTGCTAGAATTTCTCTAGTTGTTAATGATGCCCTCAGGATGATGGTAGGGGCAGTGAATAACCCTATTTTCTCACCCATGGGTCTTGTCCATACTTACCGGGATGTCTTGGTCTAATTCACAGTAAGCAGAAAGCATTATCTCTACATAGCCACTAAACTGGCACTTTTTCACTAGCAATCTGTAGCATAGGCTTCCCCCTTTCCTCTCCCTCATTTGCTCCCACTGTGGCCTGAAAAGCCAGTCTGGCTCCACCCGACAAGGACCCTGTTTGCTGCCTTCTCCCCTCTCACATTTGCTCATTAGCTCTGCTCTGGGTCTGACTTCCCCCTTTGCATCCTGCCAGGAACTCTGTCAGACTTGCTTTTCCATTAGTGCAACCACCTCCCTCCCCTATATTTGTGCACTTGAAAGAGAGAGAGGGGCTCCTGCACTCTGCCTGCCAAAGCTGCCACTGGGCCCTGCCTGCCTGTTCAGCACACAGCCTCAGAAAAAAGCAGCTTTGGCCTTTCCAGCTCCTATCTGCGCCTGGCTCCAATTCTGCTTGACTCTGACACTTCAGCATCTCACCCTGATCTGCCCTGTTACCACTTCCTTCTTTGACCACTTTGACCATTATTGCAGTTGCTTTTGGATCTGCTTGGCTGCCCACTACAGCCACAAGAAAAACAGCTTTCACCTTGTCCTGAGACGCCTCTTTCTTGTGAACTGGAGGGAGCCCCTCCCTTTCTCCCTCTCGCTCTGTCACACTTTTTGCTCTAGACTTATAATGTGAGAGTTATCAGTGCCACAAGAATAGTGTACATGTTGCCAAGATATAGAACATGCTACTTCAGGTGCTTCCTTTTTCTGCCCACCATGGACTCTGACAGCAGGAAGCATTGGATTGCAACTTCGAGATCATAGGAGGAAGTCCTGTCCCGACTTGGCTGAAGTAAACGTAGCCGGCTCAGCAGTCAGACGTCACTGCTGCTGTCTAGAATTGAAGGCACCGACAGCCATACATGTGTGCCTGTCTCCTGAGGACCAGCCTGCTCGCTTTACCATCCATTTCATCAACAATACATGCCTGTGCCCCAGGCCTGGTCTCATGGCCTTCCTTCACAGTCTGCATCACAGGCCTGAACCCACCTGGACAAACTCACTTTTTGTCACTACAATCTCTCTTCTTACACAACCTGCCAAAGTTACTTAAGATTTTCATTCCTATCCTATCTTGAAAGATGATGATTTTTATTACTGCCATTAAATTATGGTGTGCTCTATTTAGATATAACAAATCAATATAGCACTCAATCTTGTCAGAAGTCTGCTAATTATTAATATATTTAATTTTATGACAGACAGAATTCTCAAAGCCTTTAACAGTTTACTCTAACAAGCTCTCAGAAGACTTGGACACAGCTACAAGATATTGCTTGGATTGTGTTATGATAAACACTGAGAAACACAGTGGACAAAACTGGATATCCTGAATCAAGTGACTTATATTGTCTAAATCAAGGTAAGTAATTTCTCATGTCACATGTATCCATGCTATGGCGAAAAAAGCCCTGTGTCTTCAGGGTTTGAAAGCCAGACTGACTCTGCTGAAGTTTCCATGGAGACCACAGGGCCCACAGGGAAATGTTGGCTAATGGATTCTGTCATTTCTTAATTGATAATATGACTGCTAGATTGTTGTTTATTACCCAGATTTCTGACTAAGGTAACTATAACTTGACAGTTAGGAAACAGACCTAACTCCTTATTTAAACTCATTTCTGGCAACTAATTTAGATGTGACCCTTCACAGATGAAAGCTGCTACTCCCTTACCTAACCTCAGTTTCCATTCATTAAATGCTTCATGTTTCTTCTTCTTGCTACGCCACTGTCCTAACATTATCTGAGTTCCTAGAGACTGTACATGTTGTTAACTCACGTTTTTATCTCTTTTGTAAACTTATAAGTTACAGGAAACCCATTAGCATCTACCTCTCATGGACCAAATAGACTCTACCTAGTTGAGTACATCTGCCCAAAGTTCCCACTTACTAACTATTCCTGATGATGGGATTCCCCCGGGTTTCAAATGTACATTAAAGTAAAAAAATTTTCTTTCTCCCAAACATACTTAATCTTTTCCTCTATCTAGAGAGAGAGAGAGAGAGAGAGAGAGAGAGAGAGAGAGAGAGAGAGAGAGAGTTAGAGTGAGAGAGAGTGTGTGTGTTTCAGCATCTTGTCAAGCCTGGGTACTTACTACACCCAGGACAGCTCCAGAGAAGAGACCTATAGATGCTCCAACCTTCTGTCACAGACACAGATGCTTCTACTGGACTTGTTCCTTCTGATCTGTTCACAGACAGTTCCATACACCCTGGACAGCAAGGAAACAGCCAACTCTCCTAAGAATGTGCACACATCCCCATACCCATTCTTGTAGGTTCCCTAGAGACACATCTTCTCAATACCAGCATGAAGTAGTCAGATAAAATGATGACCCTATTCCTGCCTCATCATCATCTCTTTCTAATTTTTTCCTTATTAGACCAAAATTAGGGAATGATAGCATTCTATCTAAGCTCCACCCCATAGTTACCTTGATGTTGCCAGATATGCTGTGCACCACAGTTACCTGGCAACAGCCAGGTAGGCCTGGCCAACTATAAAAGGGGCTGCTTGCCCCCTTCTCACTCTCTTGCTCTTCTCTTGTTCTCTTATTCTTTCTCTGCTTGCCTTCCTCCCTCTCTTTTCATTCCCTTCCCCCCTCTCTCTCCACATGCTCAGGGCCAGCCTCCACTCTTCTATTCCTTTACTTCTCTACTTTCTTTCTCTGCCTTTCTCTGCCTCTACTGCCCTTTTACCTCTCCTCTCCATGCCCTTAGTAAACTCTAGTCTATACTATACTGTCATGTGGCTGGTCCCTCTGGGGGAAGGCATG
This sequence comes from Montemys delectorum, assembly GCA_019843815.1. Taxonomy (NCBI): domain Eukaryota; kingdom Metazoa; phylum Chordata; class Mammalia; order Rodentia; family Muridae; genus Montemys; species Montemys delectorum. Next base: position 21,437 of record JADRCD010103880.1, on the reverse strand, counting down.
GCTCAGCATGGGCCTACCAAGGCACTCCCTTCCCGCATACCTGATTACACCTTCATAGAACACAGCTCCTCCTCTCTTTATCTTTTTATAAACACAGCAAAGTAGATGCTGCATAATAAGGAATAAATTGATCTCTCAAAATTACACTAAGAAGATAAATAAGCTTGAAACAAATTTGTAATCAAGGAAACAAATTCATTCTAGATCAGGTCCAAGGAGGAGGCTATAGTTATTCACTCTGATAAAGCACAGCCTTTACGTTCTGTGGGTTTCTTATATGTTTATGGGCATCTCTTTCTTTAGGTTAGGGAAGTTTTCTACTATGATTTTGTTGAATATGTTTTCTGGCCTTTTGATCTGGGAATCTTTGTTGTCTTCTATTCCTATTAATCTTAGGTTTGGTCTTTTCATTGTGTCTTAGATTTCCTGGATGTTTTGGCTTAGGAACATTTTTTGCTTTCTACTTTTTTTTTTGACATTGTGTGAAAGTCTTCTATTGTCTCATCTATGCCTGGTGTTCTCTCTTCTATGTCTTATATTCTGTTGATTAAACTTGAATCTGTAGCTCCTGATTTATTTCCTAGGTTTTCCATTTCCAAGAATGCCTCCATTTGTGATTTCTTGATTGTTTCTACTTCTACTTTTAGGTCTTGGACCACTCTGTTCCTTTACCAATTGGTTGAGTTTTTCTTTATTTCTTTAAAGGGTATTTTTGGTTTTCTCCTTAAGGGCTTCTACCTAATAACTTTGTTTTCCTGCATTTCTTTCAGTGAGTTACTTATATCCTCCTTAAAGGTCTCTGTTATCTTCATGAGAGGGGATTTTAGTTCTTCATCATGCTTTTCAGGTGTGTTACAGTATCCAGGGTTTGCTGTGGTGGGAGAACTGGGTTCTAATGCTGGCAAAATACATTGGCTACTGCTGCTATGTTCTTGTGCTTACCTCTTACCATCTGGTTATCTCCTACATTAACGAACCTGGGTTTCTCTGTCTGGAGCCTGCCTTCTGTGTCTCTGGCAGAGCAATCACCTGGGAGACTACAGACTGTGGGTTGGTGAGAGAGGCAGACATGCTGATCTGCCCAATGGCAGGTATAGACTATACTCATTTCCTTTTCCTTTCCTTTTTCTTTTTCTTTTCTTTTTTTTTTTTTAAATAAATCATCAAGTTAATTTCTACTGTTCATAGTCCTATAAATGTGTCAAGTTTTTCCTGGCGCTTGGCTAGCCTACTAGAGATCACGTTCTTTTTTTTTTTTTTTTTTTTTTTCAAACTTTTATTACGTTATGATGAGAAAAGTTACATGATTTCAATTTATCTGAATTTGTTAATATTTAAAAACATATTTTAAATAAATAGAATTAAATCACATTCTTCTTTCCCTTTTGTACCCCCACTCCTCCCAGAGACCCCCTTTCAATACCTACAATATCTTTTTTGTCATAGTCTTTAAAAATTATAATGTATTATAACAATACAAATAAGTATTATAAAAGTTGTTTGATCTAAAAACAACAATCAATTTAACAGTCTTATGTAGATGCTCGTCTACAACAATAGAGAAAATACATTTTTCTAAATATAAATTTTAAAAAACTCCAAACATATTAACAGTATATTTTAAAATAATACATAACTACTAGTATTTTCCTAAATGAACATAAGTATATAAAGTCTTTATGTTTGTTTGTTTTATATTTAGTAGAGTTTAAAATCTTGGCTCTTATTGTGGTACAAGCCCAAAATAAGAACAATTTTTAGACATTGGATTTCATTGTAATAAGGCTATACTTCAATGACCCTCACATCACCAAAGGATTTTACCTCCATCGTAGCTAAGATGAGACTTGATAGTTCTGCTGCACCAAGAAATGAATTGTAGGTTCGATTTCTGGGTACAGACTTCCTGCTATGGTCAAAGCTATTTAACTTGAGTGACTTTATTCTCAGCTCACTGAGAACAGGTTACATTCATTTAAGAAATGGTGTAGGTATTAAGATGGTCTATCCATAAAGTCATTCACCAACTGTTTCAATGAACAATGATTCTGCTTGGAGAGTGGCACGGACATTGGGTGAAGGTAAGAATTTGGTTCATTAGCTGTGGTAATTCAAAAAAGCATTCATCTTAAAGAAAGAGTAACTTATAAAGTCCTCTTCTTCAAACTTGATACAAGAGTTACAAACATCAGGCAAAGCATTCAGTCTCAATCTTTGTTGTTCTCTTACAAGCAACCTCCCTAGTTAATGATCTATGTTTCTTTTGGGTATATAACTACTTTTGAAATATATAAGATGTTCTGAAAACCATAGTATAATGTAAAGACATGAAATAAACAATACTACTAATAGTGAGGCTGAGATTGGAGAAGGAAAATTTGAAGACCCTTATGTTGTACACAGCAAGACACTGTCACAAACAAGATGAAAGTGTATATAGATTGTACAATGTTGGACCTATTTCTCGAATTACCAAATTAGAAAGACCATTGGATGACAATCAACAAATCTTTAATTCCTGATATTATTGGATTTCAATTGATTAGGATATGTTGGTAATATTAATTTTCATATTAATATATTAAGAAAAAGTAATTGTCACTTCCTGTTGTTTTTGTTGTAAGAGGTGGAATTAGGTTTGTGTGGATTTGTTTAAAGATTACCTTCTTGCTTCTTCTGGGGTGTAGTTTTGCTCCTTATGTTGATGTTTTCCATCTATTATCTTTTGTAGGGCTAGATTTGTGGAAAAATATTGTGTAAATTTTGTTTTGTCATGGAATATCTTGTTTTCTCCATCTATGGTAATTGAGAGTTTTGCTGGATATAGTAGCCTGGGCTGGCATTTGTGTTCTTGTAGGGTCTGTATAGCACCTGCCCAGGATCTTCTAGCTTTCATAGTCTCTGGTGAGAAGTCTGGTGTCATTCTGGTGGACCTGCCTTTATATGTTACTTGACCTTTTTCCCTTCCTGCTTTTAAAATTCTTTCTTTGTTTAGTGCATTTGCTATTTTTATTATTATGTGTCGGGAGGAATTTCTTTTCTGGTCCAGTCTATTTTGAGTTCTGTAGGCTCTTGTATGTTCATGGGCATCTCTTTCTTTAGGTTAGGGAAGTTTTCTTCTATAATTTTGTTGAATATATTTGCTGGACCATTACATTGGGATTCACTGTCTTCTATTCACTATTATCCTTAGGTTTGGTCTTCTCAATGAGTCCTGGATTTCCTGGATGTGTTGGGTTAGGAGTTTTTTGCTTTTTGCATTTTCTTTGTCTGTTGTGTGAACGTTTTCTATGGTGTCTTCTGCCCCTGAGATTCTTTCTTCTATCTCTTGTATTCTGTTGGTGATGTTTGCATTTATGATTCCTGATTTCTTTCCTAGGTTTTATATGGACAGGGTTATCTCTCTTTCTGTTTTCTTTATCGTTTCTATTTCCATTCTTAGATTTTGGATGGTTTTGCTCATTTCCTTCATCTGTTTGATTGTGTTTTCCTGTAGTTCTTTAAGGGATTTTTGTGTTTCCTCTTTAAGGAAACTAAAGAGCTCTAGCTCTTTACCTGTGTTCTCCTGTATTTCTTTGAGGGTGCTACTTATGTCTTTTTTAAAGTCTTGTATCATAACCATGAAAAGTGATTTTATATCTGAATCTTGCTTCTCTGGTGTAATGGTGTGTCCAGGACTTGCTATGGTGGGAGAATTAGGTTCTGATGATGTCAAGTGACCTTGGTTTGTGTTATTTATTTTCTTACACTTGCCCCCCAATATCTGGGTATCTCTAGTGCTACCTGCCCTTGCTAAATCTGACTGGAGCCTGTCCTTCCTGTGATCCTGGTTGTGTCAGAACTCCTCAGATTTAATCTGTGTCTGTCATCCTGTGATTCTGGGATCCTGTGATCCTGGGCTTGTTAAGTAACCTGGGAGTAGATCTTCCTCTGGGTGTTGTGGGACTGGCTGCAGAACTTGTGCCCAAGGTCTGCTCTGACACCAGCCCAGACAGACTGGAAGTAACCTGAGTCACTGGGCTGCCGGAGTTCCCCTGTGCCTGGTCCTGCTGGTCCCAGTTACTCCCAGTGTTGGGACAGATATTAATTCCTCCTCACCTCTGATGCTGAGAGTGTCAGAGTGTGTGGGAGTGGAGCTTCCTCTGGTTGTTGTGGGACTGGCTGCAGAGCTTGTGACCAAGGTCTGATCTGGACACCAGCCCAGGCAGACCGGAGGACCACAGTCTTATAGAAAACTTCTTTTCCATGCCCAGAAGCCAGGATCTGTTAATAGCCCCTCAGTTATGCCTAGGGTTTCCTGAACCCCTCCCTCATACTAGAATGTTGCCTGGCTTAATGTTGTGGGTGTCTTATGCAGGTGAGTACATTTGTTGTGTGTTCATGAGTGGAGTGCTTCTGTAATAGCATGTAGATTCATTTTTCTCTAGTCATACCTCAGATATGATTCATTGAAATTTTCCATCTTATTTACCATGTTACCTGAACCTTTGGTGAGGGGAATGATATAGATATCCAATTTGTGACTGGGCATGACAGAGTCACTCATTCTCCCTACTATGTTTGGTGTGGGAACCCCATTCACTGCACATCGAAATTTCTCTGATGTGTTATTAGTGTTGTACTAATCTATGGCTATAGATATAAAGAATTAGAGGGTAGTTTGACATGAGGTCAATTTAGCAAAATTATGGCATTTTCTTTTTTTTTATTCATGGGACCTATGAGATCTCCATGGATTTCTGGCCTGATTTACAGCACCAGACTACTTGTAAAGCAGTGGTTCTCAATCTGTCGGTCATGACCATTGGAGCGCACATATTTCCTCTGGTTTCAAAAGTCCACAACTATAGTTGATTTTTGTTTATACAATGGTAGTTTGTTACTGAGCAGTGTCTCTATATGTTAGACCATCAGAAATGTGTGTATTCTAGTGGTCATAAACCACAACTTGATAATTATTGCTAGAGAGCAAGACCCAAATTAAATCAGAAAGTGCCTAGTTAACCTTATGTCAGGGCTACAATTGTAGCAATGGGCATTTGTTACTAGAATGCTCACTATCATATTTCACATTGATCATAGATGGGTAAGATGATTAATGACTTCTTTCAACACCTTGAATGCATCTCTAGACTCTAGAATATACCCAGAAATGGTACATTTTGGTCAGTATGATCTTGATTACTCATGTACTATCTCCTACCATGGACTACCCTAGCCCGGTATGGGGATCCCTGGGATCAAGGCTAGGTGGGTAAGGATTCAGCGGTGACAAACAGAAAGAAAAACAGAGGCAGTTTGAATCTGAATGTATTTTGCAGCTCTCAAGCTAGGGTTTTTATACTTAAAGAAAACAGGTGTTACAGCTCTGAAAAGCTGTGTTCAGTGAAGCACTGAAATAGAATGGACATAACAACAATCATTTGGCACTGTAAAATACAAAATCATCCAAGTATTACAAGTTCAAAAGAGGTATATTCAATGAAGCAGGTAGAATGAATATTATAATCATTTTGTACTTCAAGAAACAAAACAAATTCATCTAAGATTAGTGGCAAATTTTCAAGAACAAGCTAATTAATTTTTATGATCAGTTACTGTTTAACATCTAGTTCCCATTTTTCTGTAAATCTTCAAAGCATAAATGTAAACTGTTTTAATTCTTCGTATTTAAGACTTTCTTACACAATATACCAAAACCTACTTCCGATGACATGAATGCAGCCATATAAAATAGCATTGTTAGGAAAGTTTATATTTATCAATACTATCTTACACATGATTTATAAAGTGAAGTGCTGGATTTCGCAGAGATGAAGTCATGATTAGTGACTCCATTTCAAGGGATGGTTTTGTACCCATAATACTGGCTTAATATCTTAGCCTAGGCTATCAGGAACATTTCTTAAATAGGCAAAGGAGAAAAAACATAAAAGATAAATTGCCAAGAGAATTATGGCTTAATAATTTTTCTCTGCCCAAGAGTTCCAGGAGGCCTCCTTCTTTTGAAGTCTACTGCCTCAGTCTGTGGAATTTGTCACACAGATCCTACTGGGGTTGGTGTGGCAATCTCCAAAGAGTATGGAATTTTCAGCAAGGAGGTCTTGCTGTAATGTTCTGGATTGTAACAAAAAGAAATGGCAGTTTGGGGGTCTCCAGATACTCAGATCAAATATTGAAGTGGAGGCATCTCATATATGACTTTTTAGTCAGCAATCTGTCACATCTGAGATTAATGCAATTATCTGTTAAGGATAAGCCCAAAGAAGCACTCACACAGACAGACATACAAAGGACTTCCATATGGATTTTTCAATCACCCTTACTTTCATTATTCCCTCCTCTCTACCCTCATATATTTCTCAGGATCACATAATGTCAAGCAATCTTCTGAAATGGTTAAAATATATGCCATGAATATGTTTCTGGATTGACAAATACATATATACATATATATATGTATGTGTGTGTGTGTGTGTGTGTGTGTGTGTGTGTGTGTGTATGTATCCTTGTTGATTCTGTTTTGGTATTTTTACATCAATATTGATAGATATGAATTTGTCTCATCATAATCAATTGTGCAATTTAAAGTGGAAAAGCATGTAACTTTCACCTTAAAATATAGGCTTTTAGTAAAAGATTAATATTTATGTAAAAGCTTTATGGGGGTTTTCTTTTTCCCCCTTTTGCACAAATAGCTATATAGATTATTTCTATACTTCTCTAGAACAATATAGTTACCAAATAAAGACAAAGAGACATGATATTTTTATTAACAAGTTTCTGGCTAAGCTTGTCATTTTCAGAGATATTTTAATCTGACTAGGCTCCTACTATACAGCCAAATACCCCATTATTTGCCACCTGGTCTATTCCTGACTCATTCTAGTCCATGTGCATCCTTATAGCTGCTCTCTTCATGACTTCATGGCGAATCCTCCTTGTCCATCCACTTGGTCTCACAATATCTTTTCGTCTGCATCTGTCTCTTTTTTCTTGGGTCCTCCAGACTATGATCAGAAGTCTTTCCCTATTCTCTACTTCTGCCCATCTGTTTGTTGATCAGGAATATATTAACCAATCAGTAGTTATGGAAAACAATCTTCACACATCATTGATCGAGGAGGTGGTCCAATAATCATGACAATTTCTGGGCATAGCAGTTAGCTTCTGAAAACAAAATGCACAAAAAAATTTCCCTATCATAGTTCAGTTTTAGTCCAGTAAAATGTTATTTCTCTTCTCTTAATAAGTTATATAACAAAAAACAACTATGAAAACTTACCAACTAAAAATTACATTAGTGTGTTTGAGAGAGTCAGATTCCATGGCATAGGGGTTATAGATAGTTAAGAGCTGCCATATGGGTACAGGGAATTGAAGCTTTGTCTTTTGAGTGATTAGACTGTGCTCTTTTCCCCTGAATCTATTCAGCCATAACTTCCTCATTTTAAAAAATAATTTCTTACCATTTTTTCTTCCAAGATCTGTCTTCATTTTTCACACTTTTCCTCTTCTTGTGTCCCTTTTATTTGTGAATGTATAAAAACAATCAGGGTAAGAAATATTAGCATAATAAAAATCATAATTGCTAATGTGACATTTACACTTGATCCTTTCTCTTTTTCTTTGTTCTATCATTAAAGCATGTAATATTGCATCATGTAGAGTCCAAAAGCCATATGTTAATGATTTTTTAAACTTATTTGACTTATTCCTTGTAACTTTACTAATTTCTTACCTCATTAAAAGTTTGGTTATGTTCAGATATCTTCTGTGTGCTCTGAGTCTCTGATTGGGCTACCCCTGTCTTCTTGGGCACAGAGAGAGGTATTTCTGCTTTCCAAGTGTTTGCAGCTGGCATCTCCAAAGGCATACTTTTGTGGAGTTCAACCAGGAGGTGTGCTGTACTGGATTCCTGATCCCACTTGATTAGGAAATACTTCTCAGCTGCTGCTGCTTGAGTTCCTGGAATTTTCCCCATATCTGCTGTGCATAGGTTTCTCAGAGAAATTCAAGGATCTTGGTATATCCCAGATATGGGTTTTGTATTTCACAGCTCAGTCTCCCACTTGATGTGCTCAGTGTTGGGAGTATAGCTGAACTTCATAAGGTTTCCTGGCCAACATAACATGCATGCCAAGTATGCACAAAAAACCTACATAGACCCGATTCCGTGCATATCCCATCTACTTAACTCTCTCCAATTTACTCTGAACAAATAAAAAAGACCATGGGACATCTAGCCTCGGCACAAATATGGAACAGATGTATATGTTGGTCTTCATGTGGGTTCCCTAACATTTGGAGCAGAGCTTGTCTCTGACTCTGTTGCCTGCTATTGGTTCTCCTTTCCCCAACTGCCTGATTGGGCTTCAGTTGGAAAGGATGCACTTAGTCCTTCCAGGACTAGAAATCCTAGGGTGTAGTGGTATAAAATGGGAGGTCCCTTTTTCTGAAGATAAGTGGAGGGCATAAATGAGTATGGATTTGTAAGAGTGGAATTGGAGGAAAGGAGGGAGGGGGCCTTCAATGAGAATGTAAAGTGAATAAATAAGTTATTGTGAAGAAAAAAATGAATCCCTCAACATCGCTTACCATTCTTTCATTCTTTCTTTTTAATTTCCTTTTTTTTTTTTTTTTGGTTTTTCGAGACAGGGTTTCTCTGTATAGCCCTGGCTGTTCTGGAACTCACTATGTAGACGAGGCTAGCCTGGAACTCAGAAACCTACCTGCCTCTGCCTCCCAAGTGCTAGGATTAAAGGTATGCGCCACCAACACCCTGCTCTACCATTCTTTCTTGACTTTCACTAAAAAACTGCCTTCCATCAGGGACTTCCTCAGGCTCTAAGCTTGTGTTCCATGTCCCACATTTTGCGAATCAAATATAAATATAATTAATATGGAGGATTTTCTTTTTTTAATTTTACTTTTTTATTTTATTTATTATTTTCTTTATTTACATGTAAATTTCTCCTTTCCCAGGTTCCCCTCCAAAAAACAAACAAACAAACAAAAACAACAAGAACAAACCCCTGTTGCCTTCCCCCTCCCCATGCCTGCCACCCCACCCTCTTTCACTTATTGGCCCTGGTATTCCCTTACACTGGGGCACAAAACCTTCACAAGGCTGAGGTCCTCTCCTCCTATTGATGATCAAATTTGCAATCCTCTACTATACACATGCTGCCAGAACATTCAGTCCCACCATGTATAGTCCTTGGTTGGTGGTTGTGTCCCTGCGAGCTCTGAGGGTACTAGTTAGTTCATACTGTTGTTTGTCCTAAGAGGCTGCAAACCCTTCAGCTCCATAGAACCTTTTTCTAACTCCTTCATTGGGGACTGTGTACTCAGTTCAATGAATAGCTGTGAGCCTCTACATCTATATTAGTCAGGCATTGTTAGAGCCTCTCAGGAGATAGCTATATCAGGCTGGCTTGTCCTTCCTTCAGTCTCTGCTCCATACTTAATCTCTGCAACCCCTTCCCTGGGTATTTGGTTCCCCCTTTTAAAATGGAATGAAATGTCCACCTTTTGGTCTTCCTTCTTAAGTTTCTTGTGGTTTGTGGGTTGTTCTTTCTGTATTCCAAACTTCTGGGCTAATAACCACTTATCAGAGAATGCATACCATGTGTGTTCTTTTGTGATTGGGTTACGTCACTCAGGATGATACCCTCCAGATTGATCCATTTCCCTAAGAATTTCATAAATTCATTGTTTTTAAGCTGAGTAGTACTCCATTGTGTAGATGTACCACAATTTCTGTATCCATTCCACTGTTGAGGGACATCTGGGTTGTTTCCAGTTTCCAGTTATAAATAAGGCTGCTATGAACATGGTGGAGCATGTGTCCTTATTACATGTTGGAGCATCTTCTGAGTGTATGCCCAGGAGTGGTATGGCTGGGTCCTCTGTTAGAACTATGTCCAATTTCTGGAGGAACTGCAAAACTGATTTCCAGAGTGGTTGTACCAGTTTGCAATCCCACCAGCAATGAAGTACTGTTCCTCTTTCTCCACAACCTCTCCAGCATCTGCTGTCAACTGAGTCTTTTATCCTAGCCAATCTGACTGGTGTGAGGTGGAATCTCAGAGTTGTTTTGATTTGCATTTCCCTAATGACTAAGGATGTTGAACATTTCTTTAGGTGCTTCTCAGCCATTTGGTATTCATCAGTTGAGAATTCTTTGTTTAGCTCTGTACTCCATTTTTTAATAGGGTTATTTGGTTCTCTGGAGACTAACTCCTCGAGTTCTTTGTATACATTGGATATTAGCCCTCTATCAGATATAGGGTTGGTAAAGAACTTTTCCCAATTTGTTGGTTGCCATTTTGTCCCATTGTCAGCATCTTTTGCCTTACAGAAGCTTCTCAATTTTATGAGGTCCCATTTGCCAATTCTTGATCTTAGAGCAGAAGCTATGGGTGACTGTTCGGGAAATTTTCCCCTGTGCCTATTTGCTTGAGGTTCTTCCCCACTTTCTTTTCTATTAGTTTCAATGTATCTGGTTTGATGTGGAGGTCCCTGATCCACTTGGACTTGAGCTTTGTACAAGGAGAAAGGAATGAATCGATTTATATTTTTCTACATGTTAACGGCCAGTTGAGCCAGCACCATCTGTTGAAAATGCTATATTATTTCCACCGTATGATTTTAGCTCCTTTGTCAAGGATGAAGTGACCATAGGTGTATGGGTTCATTTTTGGGTCTTCAATTCTGTTCCATTGATCTACCTGCCTGTCACTGTACCAATACCATGCAGTTTTTATCACAATTGCTCTGAAGTACAGCTTAAGGTCCGGGATTGTGATTCCACCAGAGATTCCTTTATTGTTGAGAATAGTTTTGGCTATCCTGGGTCTTTTGTTGTTCCAGATGAATTTGCAAATTGCTCTTTCTAAGTCTGTGAAGAAATGAGTTGGAATTGTGATGGGGGTTGCATTGAATCTATAGATTGCCTTCAGTCAGATGGCCATTTTTACTATATTAATCCTGTCAATCCATGAGCATGGGAGGTCTTTCCTTCTTCCGAGATCTTCTTCAATTTCCTTCTTTAGACACTTGAAGTTCTTGTCAAACAGATCTTTTACTTGCTTAGTTAGAGTTACACCGAGGTATTTTATATTATTTGTAACTATTGTGAAGGGTATTGTTTCCCTACTTTCTTTCTCTGCCTGTTTATCCTTTGTGTAGAGAAAGGCCTCTGATTTGCTTGAGTTAATATTACATCCAGTTACTTTGTTGAAGCTGTTTATCAGGTTTAGGAGCTCTCTGGTGGAATTTTTGGGGTCTCTTAAGTATACTATCCTATCATCAGCAAATAGTGATAATTTGACTTCTTCCTTTCCAATTCATATCCCTTGTATCTCCTTTTGTTGCCTAATTGCTCTGGCTAGAACTTCAAGTACAATATTGAATAGGTAGGGAGAGAGTGGGCCACCTTGTCTGGTCCCTGATTTTAGTGGGATTGCTTCAAGTTTCTCTCCATTTAGTTTGATATTGTCTACTGGTTTCCTGTATATTTCTTTTACTATGTTTAAATATGGGCCTTGAATTCCTGATCTTTCCAAGACTTTTATCATGAAGGGATGTTGGAGTTTGTCAAATGCTTTCTCTGCATCTAGTGAGATGATCATATGGTTTTTTTTCTTTGAGTTTGTTTATGTAGTGAATTACGTTGATGGATTTCCATATATTGAACCATCCCTGCATCCCTGGGATGAAGCCTACTTGATCATGGTGGATGATCGTACTGATGTGTTCTTGGATTCGGTGTGCAAGAATTTTATTCAGTATTTTTGCATCGATATTCATAAGGGAAATTGGTCTGAAATTTTCTTTCTTTTTTAGGTCTTTGTGTGGTTTAGGTATAAGAGTAATTGTGGATTCATAGAAAGAATTGGGTAGAGTACCTTCAGTTTCTATTTTGTTGAATAATTTGAGGAGTATTGGTATTAGGTCTTCTTTGAAGGTTTGATAAAACTCTGCACTAAAACCATATGGTCCTGGGCTTTTTTTTGGTTGGGAAACTATTAATGACTGTTTCTATTTCATTAGCAGATATGGGACTGTTTAGATCATTGATCTGGTCTTGATTTAACTTTGGTACCTGGTATCTGTCTAGAAAATTGTCCATTTTATCCAGGTTTTCCAGTTTTGTTGAGTATAGGCTTTTGTAGTAGGATCTCATGATTTTTTGGATTTCCTCAGTGTCTGTTATATGTCTCCCTTTTCATTTCTGATCTTGTTAATTAGGATACTGTCTCTGTGCCCTCTCATTAGTCTGGTTAAGGGATTATCTATTTTGTTGATTTTCTCAAAGAACCAGCTCCTGGTTTGGTTGATTCTTTGTATAGTTCTTTTTGTTTCTATTTGGTTGATTTCAGCCCTGAGTTTGATTATTTCCTGCCTTTGACTTCTCTTGGGTGAATTTGCTTCTTTTTGTTCTAGTGCTTTCGGTTGTGCTGTCAAATTGCTGGTGTATTCTCTCTCTGGTTTCTTTTTGGAGGCCCTTAAAGCTATGAGTTTTCCTCTTAGGACAGCTTTCATTGTGTCTCATATGTTTGGATATGTTGTGGCTTCATTTTCATTAAACTCAAGAAAGTCTTTAATTTCTTTCTTTATTTCTTCCTTGACCAAGTTATCATTGAATAGAGTGTTGTTAAGCTTCCACGTGTATGTGGATATTCTATTGTTTATGTTGTTATTGAGGAGCCACCTTAGTCCATGGTGATCTAATAGGATACATGGAATTATGTCAATCTTCTTGTATCTGCTGAGGCCTGATTTGTGACCAAGTATATGGTCACTTTTGGAGAAGGTACCATGAGGTGCTGAGAAGAAGGTATATCCTTTTGTTTTAGGATAAAATGTTCTGTAGATATCTGTTAAATCCATCTGTTTCATAACTTCTGTTAGTCTCACTATATCCTTGTTTAGTTTCTGTTTCCATTATCTGTCCATTGCAGAGTGTGGGGTGTTGAAATCTCCCACTACTATTGTGTGCAATGTAATGTGTGCTTTGAGCTTTAGTAGTTACTTTTATGAATGTAGATGCCCTTGCATTTGGAGCATAGAGGTTCAGAATTGAGAGTTCATCTTGGTAGATCATACCTTTGATGAATATAAAGTGTCCCTCTTTATCTTTTTTGATCACTTTTGGGTGAAAGTGATCAATCTAATATCGATTTTATTCGATATTAGAATGACTACTCCAGCTTTTATCTTGGGACCATTGGCTTGGAGAATTGTTTTCCAGCCTTTTATTCTGAGGTAGTGTCTGTCTTTGTCACTGAGGTGGGTTTCCTGTATGCAGCAAAATGTTGGGTCCTGTTTACGTACCAAATCTGATAGTCTATCTCTTTTTATTGGTGAATTGAGTCCATTGATGTTAATAGATATTAAGGAAAAGTAATTGTTGCTTCCTGTTAGTTTTGTAGTTAGAGCTGGCATTACGTTCATGTGTCTATCTTCTTTTAGTTTTGTTGGAAGATTACATTTTTGCTTTTTCAGGGATGTAGTTTCCCTCCTTGTGTTGGAGTTTTCCATTGATTACCCTTTGAAGGGCTGGATTTGTGGAAATATACTGTGTTAATTTGGTTTTGTCATGGAATACTTTGGTTTCTCCATCTATAGTGATTGAGAGTTTTGCTGGTTATAGCAGTCTAGGCTGGCATTTGTGTTCTCTTAGGGTCTATATGACATCTTCCCAGGATCTTCTAGCTTTCGTAGTCTCTGGTGAGAAGTCTGATGTAATTCATATAGGCCTACCTTTATATGTTACTTGACCTTTTTCCCTTACTGCTTTTAGTATTCTTTCTTTTTTTGTGTGCATTATGTGTTTTGACTATTATGTGGCAGGAGGAATTTCTTTTCTGGTCCAGTCTATTTGCAGTTCCATAGGCTTCTTGTATGTTCATGGGCATCTCTTTCTTTAGGTTAGAGAAGTTTTCTTCTATAATTTTGTTAAAGATATTTACTGGCCCTTTAATTTGGAGGTCTTCTCTCTCTTCTATACCTGTTATCCTTAGGTTTGGTCTTCTCATTGTGTCCTGGATTTCCTGGATGTCTTTTTGCATTTTGCATTTTCTTTGACTATTCTGTCAATGTTGTCTATGTTATCTTCTGCCCCTGAGGTTCTCTCTTCTATCTCTTTTATTCTGTTGGTGATGATTGCATCTATGTTTCCTGTCTTTTTCCTAAGATTTCTAACTCCAGAGTTGTCTCTTTTTGTGATTTCTTTATTGTTTCTACTTCTATTTTTAGGTCCTGGATGGTTTTACTCAATTCCTTCACCTGTTTGTTCGTTTTCCTGCAATTCCTTAAGGGATTTTTGAGTTTGCTCTTTAAATGCTTCTACTTGTTTACTTGTGATCTCCTATAATTCTTTATGGGTTTTTTTTTTTTTTGTTTCCTCTTTAAGGGTTGTACCTCTTTACCTGTGTTCTCCTGTGTTTCTTTAAGGGAGTTATTCATGGCCTTAATTTCCTCTGTCAGCATTGTGAGATATTATTTTAGATCCAAATCTTGCTTTTCTGTTGTTTTGGAATATCTAGGATGTGAAGCAGTGGGAGTGCTAGGTTCTGATGAAGTCAAGTAGTCTTGGTTTCTGTTGGTAGGATTCCTGCGTTTGCCTTTTGCCATCTCTTGATCTCTGATGAGAGATGCTTGGTGTCTCTGACTAGAGCTTTTCCTGTCCTTGCTGCCTTACAACTCCCCTGCGACTTTGAGGCCTGTGCCTCCCTGCTAGTCCCACCTGAGTCTCTGGGTTAAAGCACATCCTGGAGGCAGGCCCTCCACTAGCAGGGAAGGGGCAGCGATGGTCACTGATCCAGCTCTGTCACTCGGGAGCTGAGAGGATCCTGTCCCTGCAGCCCTGCGACTCCCCTGTGACTCCCGAGGCCTGTGCCTCCTGACTGGTCTCACCTTAGAAAGTCCGAGGATTTTCTTATGCCTCATTTTGTTACCAAATATCAGTGAATTTCAACACCTGCTCTAGCCCACTTAGCTCCTGAATTAAGGTACAGGTATGCCATTCTTAATAATAGGCTGGTAGCAATAAGCTGGACACATTCTGAGATATTCTAAACTGACTAGACTGCTAATAGTCAGCTAATTGCTTTCTTATTTGCCATCTTGGTTTTGTCCTGGTTCACTTTAGTCCTTATGTTTCCTCATCACTCTTACACCACAATTTTATGGCATATTCTCCTAGTCCACCCATATGACCACTTTACCATTTTTCTTCTCCCTCTGTCTCTTTTTGGGGGATTTAAAAACTGGGATTATAAGCCCTGACCCTTTCTCTTCTATTGCCCAGCTACCAGTTGATCCGCATTATATTAGCTGATTAGAGGTGATGGAAAACAAACTTTACACCAAATGGATACCGGTTCTACTGACTGCAGAGAACCCACTTTGAATGTGGGTGATATTATCCATTAGGCTGATGTAGAGTCATACAAATGGGTTCAAAGAAAACAGAACTGAACACAGAAATTCACACTTTAACTTTGTGACTGTGAACTCAATGGTATTGTATATCTTATGCTCCTCTCATCATGAATCCATCTCCCCTACTAGTTCTAATTTACCATGATGGACAGAAACTTCAGACTGTGGGATTAAGAAAGCCTTTCCTTCGTTGAGTTGCCTTTGTTGGGTATTTTGTCCAAGTTACAAGAGAAGTAAATGATACATCTATTGAAGGTTTTCCACAAAACAACTACTAATCTCTCTATATAATTAAGGAGTGTGTTATATGAAACTTAATATTTTCAAATTGCAGTATTAGCATTGTACAAAACTATATGACAATAAATAAGGAAAGAGAGATGACCAGGGTTTAAATAGTACTTGGAGAAAGTTACTTCTTGAAAAAGCAGTGTAAAAACAGGCTAAAGTTGGACTTCATATTGCTAATGTGAACAAAGGGGCAAACTACCGGAAAACATATTTCTATCAATGTAAATATATTTACACATGACACTGGATATTTGGAGCAGGCCCTAATGACAACCACAACAGAAGAGAATGAGTAGGAGATGACAAATATGCACAGTAGGATGAGGATAGTCTATGTGGCTCTGTCTTCAGGGGAGGCTTTCAGAAAGTATTGAACACTGTGGATGTGTTTGGCTTATCTCTTATGTCTGTAGAGGATACTCACCATCGAGACACTTGAGCAGGCCATGAGACACAGACACAGGACATCAGAGAAGCAAAGTAGGAACACATACAGTACAGTTCCCACATTGTCAGAAATAAACAACGAGCAGTATGCGTAACTCAACCTGTTAGTCACATTTTCCTTGGAAGTGGGACCAGACATGCTTGCTGCAATCAAGATGTTTAGAAGTAGGTGCAAAAGCAAACTAACTGAGCAGGAGGGACCAATGCAATTGATGGCTTGGTATTTCAGCTTTGTCCACCTAGAATTGCTGGATCTGATTATGACTGCTTGGAAACAACTCAATAGGCCTATTGCATACAGGGATATCCCTCTTGTTACTCTTGAAATATACACTATCAATTTATATCCAATATCATTCAGGGAAATTTTAAATCCAAAATATGACATTGTCCGTGGAATGCCTCTTAAGATGATAGTCAAACAGTTGGCAATAGTCAAGTGCTGTATAATCAAGTCTTTGGGCACTAAATGCTTTCCTGTGAACATCAAAATGATATAATAAAATAGTATTGATGAATTGCCTAGGATTCCCACTGTAATCTGGCAGAAGAGAAAAACTCCCATTGCAAAGTTTTCAGAAGGCATTTTAATTCCTATTAAAAAAAGTAAATAAATTTGTTATAGTATGGAGATCTTGGATATGAATTAGGTGCACACATTATTATCATTATTACATAAAAGCTTAAATATGACTTTCCTCGCCATACTTTATTTGTAGAGCAGGATTTACAAAGGCTTAGTATATGGGGGAAAAGAAACCCTGCATAGATGCTACAGGAAAGTGAAAGCTTGAAGAGGCTGTAAAAATTAGTATTGGTTTCCTTTAACAAATTGAAAAAATTATCAAAATCCAGTTGTCATGTTACTGAAAATATTACATGTTGTGTCATCAACTATTGTTAATCATAATCACAAATGCTGTAAAATGATCAGAGAACATGAGAGGCAGCAAAGCCACCCAGGAAATGACCAGAGTAAGAGGCTAAAGAAGAGTCAAGAATTTTGTCCCAATGTCCTGCTGAGTTTCAGCAGTTTTCAGGATGAATCTTTGGACAACAAAACTACTTGTTTCTTGAACAGTTGGTGTGACTCAGCGATCTGACCTTCTATTCCTGATTGCTTTGTGTACAATGACTATCTACCTGTAGAAATAGATTATGTGTACATTGCCTCACTGTATACACGCACACACACACACACACACACACACACGCACACACACACTCACAAACTGTTAAATTACTTTAGGGCTGAATGTGAAAACTCTCAGAGAAAAATGTTAGAATTTCAAGATGAAGTTTCTCACTACAACAATACTAATAGCACAGGAAAGGAACCAAGAATTATCAACTGAAACTGTATGACATGAAAAGATTTCTACACATTAAAGGAAAGTACCTGCCAAGTGAAGACATAATCTACTAAATAGAAGAAAACGATTAACATCTGTATCTCAATTAAGAACATAAAATCGGCTGGAGAGATGGCTCAGCAGTTAAGAGTCGGTACTGCTCTTCCGAAGATCATGAGTTCAAATCCCAGCAACCACATGGTGGCTCACAACCATCTGTATTGAGATCTGATGCCCTTCTGGGGTGTTTAGTTACATATGATAAATAAATAAATCTTAAGGAACTTAAAATCTAGAATATATTAAGGAAAATAAAGATTAACAGTCCTTTAAAAGCATGAAAGAAACATACAAAATGAGAAGGAGATAGTGGAACCAAGATTGAGAATTTGACAGAGGTAGAGAAAGAGAGGAGAAACAAACCTAAGTGGAAAAAGAAAGGAAGAAAGTGAGGTGATATCAGTGGTGAGACACAGAGCAGCTTATGGGAGGAATAGGCTCACAGAGTTTAATGAGGATTGGAGGCAGTCAACTTTGCACTGAATTGAAAACAGTCACAATTTCATCCAAGACCATTCAGGGCCCGTTTCTTAAATAATACTAGAGTTTACTTTTTAAAAATCTAGTGTAGATATCTTTATGTTCTGTTTTGTTTATTTTTTATGTTTTAAATCCTTCTGTTCTTCCTTCTTAGCCTCTATCCTATCCTTCATTCAGCAAAGCTGTTGAAAAAATTCTTAATATAGATTTTAAGTACAAATACAATTAAGAGAGTTACTGGGCAAGAATGTGAGATGTTTCCACAAATGTGGCTTGTCTAAACTCTGCTTTCTAGTGTCTTTAGTTCTTACTACACTTATGCTCTGATCACTCACCTCAGTGCAGGATTACACCATTATGGTAGCTGTATCCATTAGAAGTGAGTCTGCAAATCTAGTCAGACACTCTCCCTCAGTTAAAGATTCTTGATCTCCTGGTATTCTATCCCAGAAGATTGGTCATTTTCAATTAAACTCTAGGAAGAGAATGACATCATCTCCACAAGAGAATGAAGTTACTTGTAAATACCTTGGTCCTAAGTCACTATCAGAAAACAAAACAAAATGGCATGTACATTGTGTAACCAACTCCAAGGAGTAATTAGGAGTCAGGATGAAAGCTTTCCTGATACCCTTGGAGCACAAAGTATGTGGCAGAATGGCATGCTGAGATATAAGTGTTCATTAGTAAAACAAAAACAAAAACAAAAACAAAAAAAGAAAGAAAGAAAGTATAAGCAAGTTGCATGGCCTTAGCCTGGAGGGCATTTCCCTATCACTCAGCCTCTCAGTTTCAACATCTCAAGAGTGTTTTGTCTCAAAGATACTTAGGATAAGTGGCTGAGGGGCCTATTAACATAGCACAGAGGATGCTAACTTCTGTAATCTCACAAAAATGCAAGTACATCTTACAGAATTCTGGCTCCTCTCAGGACTTCTTGTCCCATCCTGCTAATCTTGACTTCTCTTCCCCCAGGATCTCTTTGGTATAAAATCCATGAATTTTCTCTACCTGCTGTTGGGCTCTTGATTCTTCCCAGGGACCTCTTTCAATTGGTACTTCTCATGGTACTTTTTGTTGTTGTTGTTTGTTTTTGTTTAGTTTTTGTTTTGTTTTGTTTTGTTTTGTTTCATTCTTTGATTGTCTGTTTTATTTCCTTGCCTTCCTTTCCTCTGTTTATTCTTCCTCTTGTTTGCTTCCATGATCTCCCTCCTCCATCACCTGGTTCAGTGTAACAGCCAGGCCAAGGTACTACATTCTCTTGGTCCCCTGGACTCTTCCAGATGCCTCGGGATATTCTCACCTTCACATGTAAAACAAAAGTCTCCTGGTCAAAGATACCTTAGTGTTGTCATATTCACATTGGGTATAGGAAAAGGGAGAGGTCATAGGTTTGTGTGAATCAATTTTTTTCAGGTTGAGGTTTTGAAATGATTCATCCATGTTGTGTGTTTCCCTCTTTGTTGACTTTCATGTTGTAGAGAATTCCAGTGTATGTGCATAGAACAATTTATACACATTGAGTATAGAATTGTGAAATGCTTTTAGCTTGAACTATACTGAAAGAAGTTGCTGCAAGTTTTGCTTTAATTGACTCCTAGTGCACATGGGAATGCTTTCCAAAGTTGCAGCTTCAATGAAACATTACTATATATTGGGATTCACCTTTCTCGATAAAACTTCAGAAGATTTAAAAATGACTATACTCCAAAATTGACCACATAACTGGTCACAGATCAGGCATCAACAGATACAAGAAGATTGAAATAATTCCTTGTATCCTATCAGATCAACATCGACTAAAGCTGCTCCTCAATAACAACATAAAAAATAGAATGCCCACATACACGTGGAAGTTTAACAATACTCTACTCAATGATAACTTGGTCAAGAAAGAAATAAAGAAAGAAATTAAAGACTTTCTTGAGTTTAATGAAAATAAAGCCACAACATACCCAAACTTATAGGACACAATGAAAGCAGTTCAAAGAGGAAAACTAACAGCTTTAAGGGCCTCCAAAAAGAAACTGGAGAGCACATACACCAGCAATTTGACAGCACATCTGAAAGCTCTAGAACAAAAAGAAGCAAATTCACCCAAGAGGAGTCAAAGGCAGGAAATAATCAAACTCAGGGCTGAAATCAACCAAATAGAAACAAAAAGAACTATACAAAGAATCAACCAAACCAGGAGCTGGTTCTTTGAGAAAATCAACAAAATAGATAAACTCTTAGCCAAAGTAATGAGAGGGCACAGAGACAGTATCCTAATTAACAAGATCAGAAATGAAAAGGGAGACATACAACAGACACTGAGGAAATCCAAAAAATCATGAGATCCTACTACAAAAGCCTATACTCAACAAAACTGGAAAACCTGTATAAAATAGACAATTTTCTAGACAGATAGCAGGTACTAAAGTTAAATCAAGACCAGATCAACGATCTAAATAGTCCCATGTAAGCTAATGAAATAGAAACAGTCATTAATAGTCTCCTAACCAAAAAAAAGCCCAGGACCAGATGGTTTTAGTGCAGAGTTTTATCAAACCTTCAAAGAAGACCTAATACCAATACTCCTCAAAGTATTCCACAACATTGAAACAGAAGATACTCTACCCAATTTGTTCCATGAAGCCACAATTACTCTTATACCTAAACCACACAAAGACCTAACAAAGACAGAAAACTTCAGACCATTTTCCCTTATGAATATCGATGCAAAAATACTGAATAAAATTCTTGCACACCGAATCCAAGAACACATCAAAACGATCATCCATCATGATAAAGTAGGCTTCATCCCAGGGATGCAGGGATTGTTCAATATTCAAAATCCATCAATGTATTTCAGTATATAAGCAAACTCAATGAAAAAAAATATTGTCATCTCATTAGATGCTGAGAAAGTGTTTGACAAAATCTAACATCCCCTCATGATAAAAATCTTGGAAAGATTAGGAATTCAAGGCCCATACTTAAACATAGTAAAAGCAATATACAGCAAAACAGTAGCTAACATCAAACTAAATGGAGAGAAACTTGAAGCAATCCCACTAAAATCAGGGACCAGACAAGGCTGCCCATTCAATATTGTACTTGAAGTCCTAGCCAGAGCACTTAGACAACAAAAGGAAATCAAAGGGATATGAATTGGAAAGGAAGAAGTCAAATTTTCACTATTTGCTGATGATATGACCCCCAAGATTCCACCAGAGAACTTCTAAACCTGATAAACAACTTCAGAAAAGTAGCTGGATATAAAATTAACTCAAGCAAATCAGAGGCCTTCCTCTACACAAAGGATAAACAGGCTGAGAAAGAAATTAGAGAAACAACACCTTTCACAATAGT
>JADRCD010103879.1:0-15613 GCA_019843815.1 Montemys delectorum | reverse complement strand
GGGTACAGGCTGAGGCTGGCAGAGGTCTGGGGTGCAGAGGGCCCATGGGTACAGGCTGAGGCTGGTAGAGGTCTGGGGTGCAGAGGGCCCATGGGTATAGGCTGAGGCTGGTAGAGGTCTGGGGTGCAGAGGGCCCATGGGTCCTCCAGGGATGGGAAGAAAGCTCCTTTGGTTCATGGGCTTTTGTGTCTTAGTCAGTTTCTCTTGTCACATTTTCCAAGTCTTGATGGCTGTTCTGAGTCCCACCCCACACAATACAGGAAACCCACTTGCCTCCCAGGCCCCTGGCATCCCACCTGCCTCCGCACGTCTCAGCAGCCACAGGGCTGAGGGGCCACGGCCTGGGCACTGCGAGGCTGCCGCAGCTGGCGAAGGGATATGTCACCATACTGAATGCCTGAGCCCATCCTCTCCGGGTCTAGTTCACCTGTGGGAGGGGAGAGGTCAGACATGTTCCTCGGAGCCCATGGGACCTTGCCTTTTACCCCACTCCTCCCATCTGTCACACAGAGCAGGTGGGCCTCACCTGAGTCGATCTTGTTGAGGATGGTGCGCGCGCACTTCAGGAAAGCTTCTTCCACATTCTCACCCGTGAGAGCGCTGGTCTCCAGGAACATCAGCTCTGGGGGGGCAGGGCCTCCATCAGTTCTGACCCTCCACTCCAACTCTGGGCCCTTCAAAAGCTCTATCCATGCTTGCCTTCACCTTAGGCCATGACACAAGATTCCTCTGCAGGGAATGCTGTCTTCCTACCTCACACTCACTCAGCTCTTCCTTTGGAACTCTGTTCCCATGGCCCTTCCCCCTCACCCCCCCTCACCCCCCACTGAGGACCCAGCCTGAGTCAGGAGGCCCCTCTGGGCTCCACCAGCCTCCTGTGCATCCCCTGTCTTAGCAGAGACTTCTCTCTGATGTCACTGTCAGCAAATGGATTTGCCTCCCTGCCTCTACCACAGCACCGTGAACCTCAGGAGTTTGCCAAGGTCCCCAGATTCACTGAGTACAGCCCCAAGCCCACCAGAGGTCACATGACAGGCCTCACAATGGGCAAGTTGTACTCAGGATTCAAACCCACATCTGCCTGGCAGCAAAACCTCTTCTAAACTTGGAGTCTGAAATAGAAGAGGGCATGAGTAGGGTATGCTTGTGCACCCTGTGTAATCCTAAGGAGGCAGAGACACAACACAGGTGGTCAGGAGTATTGGGTCAGCTGGGGCAACCTAGCAAATGTAAAGCTAGCCTCAAAATAAATAAATAAACAGATGAATAATAAACTTCTAAAAAGAGCTGCAAGTATACTAAGTTGACTCATAACATCATATAACCTGGGCATGGAGCTGGGCAGTGGTGGCGCACGCCTTTAATCTCAGCACTTGGGAGGCAGAGGCAGGCGGATTTCTGAGTTCGAGGCCAGCCTGGTCTACAGAGTGAATTCCAGGACAGCCAAGGCTATACAGAGAAACCCTGTCTCAAAAAAACAAAAAACAAAAAACAAAAAAACCAAACCCTGGGCATGGTAGTTCTTGCCTGCAATCCTAGCACTAGAGAGGCAGGAGAATTAGGAATTCAAGGTCATCCTCAGGTAGAGAGAGCTTGAGGCAAGCCTAGGTTACACAAAGCTCTGTCTCAAAAATAACAGACTGCTAAACTTAAAAATAAGAAAGAAAGAAAAATGGGACATAGATTGATCCCAAGTCAGCAGATGCTTTCAAATGGGTTTATAATAACCTTTCTTCATGTTCCTGCCTCCACCTCCACCTAGCACCCTGGTGCTTGGAACTGAGCCACACCTCCCAGCCCTTCACTGGTGGATTCTAAGCAAGTGATCTACCACAGAGCACACCCCTAGCCAGGCTTGCAAAATTTTTGACAGGGCAGGTCGGTTTCTGTCCTCTCCAAAGCATCAGTGCCTATGCCCTTGGGTCCCAACCTGGTTCATCTCTTTATTTACAAAGGTAGATATCCATCCCTATGGCTGCCTGAGTTTGAGGTATCTACCGTGAGCCACTGTTTTACCCTGCCTCCCCACTGGGGTGGGAGTTTGTCGGCGGCCACTCTGTACCAGGAAGAGCTAAGGGTGTGGTGGGCAGACCCCCAGACTAGTAGGCTGTTCATCCCCCTTCCAGCAGTCACATGACTCAGCACTTAGAGTCAAATCAGGCCTGCTGAAGCCTGGGCCACAGTGTACTGGCCATCCCTCCATTCATCACCTGACCCACGGCACAGCCCTCACCATTCTCCTGAGCAAAGCGGGACGCCTCTAGGAAAGTGACCTCACGCTCGGGATCCAGGTCCTTCTTGTTACCACAGAGGATAACCACGATGTTGGGGCTGGCCAGCGTCCGGGCATCAGTTAGCCAAGCAGCTAGCGAGTTGTATGTCTCCCGGCTGTGAAGAATGGACAACTGTGAAGAGGGAGGCAGCACAGGAGTGGGACCATCCAATGCCCAGCCTCTCCCATGCCACCCAGGCCCTGCACCCACCTGGTGATGTCGTACACCAGCAGGGCTCCAGCTGCCCCTCGGTAATAACTCCGCGTCACCGACCTGTGAGGCCAGGGGGACCCGGTCACCCCAAGGCTGGGATCTGCCCCGAGACTGCCCCCCTCTGTGGAGAGAGGCTAGTGGTTCGGAGGCCCCCCTTTACTATTGGCCCATTCCCTAAAACCTGACCTCCGTCTTATTGAGATACGGTTTCTCTGCCTCAGAGTCTTCTCTACTATTATTATTATTATTATTATTATTATTATTATTATTATTCAGGTTATCTTTTTGAGAGTCTCACTCTATAGTCCAAGCTGGCCTCAGGTTCCCTGCCTCAGCCACCATACCTGTGAGTGCTTGGGATTGGAGCCAAGGGCCTGGCACATGCTAGGTAAGTGCTCTACACAGAGCTACACCCCAACCCTTTATTTTAGTTTAATTCAAGGTCATGCTATCTTACCCAAGCTGACTCCAGTCCACTGTATCCTAGGCAAGCTGGTACTTTCTTATTTGTTTCTTTTATGTAGGTGTTGATGGGTGTACATGTTCCACGGCACATGGTGGAGGTCAGAGGGCTCTTACAGAGATTGCTTCTCTCCTTTCACCATGTGGGTTCAGGAGCTCAGACCGGGGGCCTCAGGATGGCACCAAGCACCTTTACCCATTACCCACTGAGCCATCTGGCAAGACTTTGCCATAAGCTTCCAACCCTCAGCGTTAGCCTTCCAAGGACTGAGACTGCAGGCATCTACCACGCCAGCTTCCTTTCCATACTTCCCTCTCCTGTCTGTCTTTCTTACTGTGTCTCTCCCATGCTCACTTTGCCTTGCCTCTTTCATTCACTCGCTCAGGGAGCATTTTCTAGTTATCTCCCAGCTGCCCGTCCTGACCAAGTGCTGTGCAACTTCTACTTGTCCCTCCCTGATGTCTGAGGCAGGGCCTCCTTTACCATGTGGCCAAATCCCTTTGTCACCAATTTGGATCCCTCTGGAATGCATACAGTTACTGTAAAGGCAGGCCTTGTGGAAGGCCTGTCTTCTTCACCCTCTCTCTGCCTCTGGGTTCTCTCCATCTACACATGACTTAATTAAAACCTGCTGATATGCTGAGACTAGATTCTCCATGACCTGGATATTGTCGCTCCCTCTTTGTGTGTGTGCGTGTGTGTGTGTGGGTGTGTGTGTGTGTGTGGGTGTGTGTGTGTGTGTGGGTGTGTGGGTGTGGGTGGGTGTGTGGGTGTGGGTGGGTGTGTGTCTCCCTCCCTCCCCACCCCCTCCATCTGCCTGCCCTGCTCAGCTTCTCTTTGTTCTCACTTCATCTCTGAGATACTCTACACACCTTTCTCTCCCTCCCTCCCTCTTCCCTCCTTGGGAACCCAGGGTACCTACCGAAACCGCTCCTGGCCAGCAGTGTCCCAAATCTGTAGTTTGACAGTCTTCCCCCCAACGTTGACCACCCTGGATCCAAACTCCACGCCGATAGTGTGGTTGGAGTCCTGTTTGACTGAGAGTAGGAGGGAGACGGGAGACAGTGCAGGAGCTCCTGGAACCCCCCATCCTGCAGACCTCCTCCTCCTCTTCTGTACCCCAATTCTTACTGCTAAGTTGGCAAAGACCATCCACCAAAGCTAGAGACAAACCTATTTTATTTTTTTTTGTTGTTTTTTTGTTTGTTTGTTTTTCGTTTTTTGAGACAGGGTTTCTCCGTGTAGCCCTGGCTGTCCTAGGACTCACTCTGTAGACCAGGCTGGCCTCGAACTCAGAAATCCACCTGCCTCTGCCTCCCAAGTGCTGGGATTAAAGGCGTGCACCACCACTGCCCAGCTAGCACTAGCTTTATTCAATGGTACCTGCTACCTATCCCACCTGCTGCTCACTGACCCACACCATGACCACATCCACAGTTCCAGGGTTCTGCCAGAAACTCACACTTATTCTCAATAAACTGATGGAGGAGACATGATTTGCCAGTTCCTGCACTGCCAATCACCAGGAATTTGAAGAGGAAGTCTGAGCAGATGGCACCAAGGATGTCCAGAGGAAGAAAAAGACAAAGGGAATAAGAGAAGAAACAGAAAGTCAGAAGGAAAGATGTACACGAATGTACAAATACAGCATACATTTAAAAAACAAAAACAAAACAAAACAAAAAACAGGAAAACTTTAAAAAACAAAACCAAAAGTCCACAGGGCTATGGATAGAACTCAGGACATCCTGCATGCTAGCCAACCTAGCCCAAGATGATTTTTTTTTTTTTTTTGTTTTTTTTGGATACATGGATTCTCTGTGTAGCCCTGGCTGTCCTGAACTCACTCTGTAGACCAGGCTGGCCTTAAACTGAAAGATTCTTCTGCCTCTTCTGCCCTCCCTGGTGCTACAATTAAAGGTGTGTACCACCACTGGGCTCAAGAGGGCTTTCTTTTTTTCACTATTATTATTATGTTTGAAGCAAAGTTTCACTATGTATTCCAGACTGACCTAGCTGTCCTCAAACTCCCAGCACTCCCCCTGCCTCACCTTCTAAAAGCCTGTGCTGTCACCCCTATCCTAAGTTCCTTCCTTTCTTTTCCCACTCAGGGACTCACTGTGTAGCACTATATAGTCTGGAACTCTAATCTTCCTGCCTCACCCGCCCCACTGCTGGGAGGACGGGATGTGCCAGCACAATGCACTTTTCTTTCTTTCTCTTTTTCTTATTTTAAGAGTATTACTCTGTAGCCCAGGCTGACCTCTAACTTGAAGCAGTCTTCCAGCCTCAGTTTCCCAAATGTGAGGGTTATAGTACACAAAATTATTTTTATATAGTGTTTACCATATACATGCCCATCACAGTCCTAAAGACTCATTTAATCATAAATGAAACTCTAAAGAAGAAATTATACAGCTCAAGAGATACCTCAGCAGTTGAGTGTACTGACTGCTTCTTCCAGAAGTCCTGAGTTCAATTCCCAGCAACCACATGATGGCTCACAACCATCTGTAATGGGATCCAATGCCCTCTTCTGGTGTGTCTGAAGACAGCTACAGTGTACTCATATAAATAAAATAAATATTTTTTAAAAAAAGAAAGAAGGAAGTATACTAAGTACTTCCACTTTCCAGACTAGGCAAATGAAGCCAGAGAGGTTAACTGACGTTCCCAAGACCAAACAGCTAGACATAGCTAAGATACAAAACCCAACTAAAGGTCTCCACAGTGCAAGGCCTTAGCTGATGCATTTCAAAAGCCATTTCTTTTTTTTTTTTTAAGATTTATTTATTTATTATATCTAAGTACACTGTAGCTACCTTCAGACACACCAGAAGAGGGCATTACGGATGGCTGTGAGCCACCATGTGGTTGCTAGGATTTGAACTCAGGACCTTTAGAAGAGCAGTGTTAACCACTGAGCCATCTCTCCAGCACCCTCAAAAGCCATTTCAACAAGAATTAAATCTGGCCTCCATTCCTCTTCACTTCACCTCCTACCCCCCTCTCACTCATTCACTCTGTCAAGGCCTCTTGACATTGGGCCTATTTCCTAAGCTGGTTGCCTCCTCAGGCAACTATGCAGCACCAGATTCTTTGGCTTTTCTATGAGTGTTCAATGAATGGAGCTGTCTCTGATTGTTGTCAGAGCTTTCTACTGCCCTCTAACCTCCCTCTACCCACCTGACACTGTACATCTATACTGACTGCCTAACTCTGAACCTCTTCTCCCCATCCTCTGTCCAGAAACCCTGGCCTCTATCCTTAAACTTAAGCCGCATCCCATGACGCTGTTTCAAATCTACAACTCAAGAACATCACTCCAGCCCTCCCATCATCACTTCAGCCCCACAGGGTGTGCAGGGTCTCTCTGTAGTCCACAAAACCTTGCTAGTCACCGTCAGCCCCGCCCTATCCATTCATGCTCCGCCCAGGAAGGCTTGCTTCCCTCTTCGAGGCCTACCCCCTACCCTAATCCACCATGACTAGTTCCCTCAAATCCCGCCCTAGATCTTTTTAACCCGTAAAGCGGTCTCTTCAAGCTCCACCCAAATCGATTAAGCTCAGCCCCAGACCCACTTAGCCCTGCCCCGTATCCCGGCAGACCCCGCCCACCTGAACAGAAAGCCCCGCCCCACTTCCACATCCACTACGGGCCCAGCCCCCCCGCCTCGGCCCACCAGCCTCACCGTAGGTCTCGGCCATGGCTCGGTGGCGACCGCTGAGGACCGCAATATGGCGCCGCGGCCGCGCCTGTTCCTCGGCTGGCAGCCGCTCCACTCGGGCTGCAGCCTCAGCTCCTTTCCACTCCTGGACCCGGCGCCGCCACTTCCGCCTTCACCCCCCCACACACTCCCGCGCGAGCCTCCGGAGCTGCGGATACCAGGCCACGCTCGCCTAGCGCTGGGATTGGTGGATTCAGGAGGCAGTGGGCGGGACAAGCAGCGCGGATTGGCGGCGCGAGAGGGGCCGAGTCAAAAGGGCCGTGACATAGAAGAGCGATTGGTGGAGCAAGTGGGAGAGGGCGGAGGCAGAGATACTGCCCCAGCGGCGGAACGGATTTGGTCAAAAATCGGGGAGCAGAGACGAGACTCCGTATTGGTTAGATGTAGGCATGGGAGCGGGGACACGAATGCCAAGAAGGAGCAAGGGCTGGATGGACAGAGTTGGAAGAACGGATCTCAGGCTGCTGGGTGTAATTTCTAACCCCACAGCCGGAAAGAGGAAAGCTGAGAGGACACGCGTACACTGATCCCTATCTACAAGAAAAACCTCTGTTGGTCGGGCATGGTGGTGCATGCTTTCAACCCCAGTACTCAGGAGGCAGAGGCAGATGCATCGCTGAGTTCGAGGCCAGCCTGGTCTACATAGTGAGTTTCAGAACAGTCAGGGGCTACATAGAGAAACCCTCAAAACAAAACAAGACAAAACTGTGCAATCTATGCGCTTCTCGGGATCTAATTGGCTTATACCAATAGTTCACCTCCCTTCTAGAGGGAGGAAAATGTACATAGATTGTACTGTTTATTCCCTTGCTTGGGATCCCAAACCTTACCTTGGAGCAAAGGGCTTGCAAAGTGAAATTCTGCCTAGTAACCACTGACGTTACAACATTCAGAGCATTAATTGGCTATATTCAGAAACCTGTGACCCATTCTTTGTACATACCCACCCAACCCCAAAAACCAAAGAGACAAACAGTTTGCAGTTGGCTGCTGTATTTGCATAGAGCCGGAAGGGTAACTGCAGGGATAACGGTAGGCTGAGCTCACTGGCAGTAGAAATCCCATTGCTGAAAAAGAGTAGATAGAAAACCAACCAGTGATCACACTGCAATGCATCTAGTGGTTCTAACAAAGTTATAGCTGCAAGGACTAGGTTTGACCACCCAGAAATGAAGAAATTAGCTTCGCGTCCTGTACCCTCTCCCATTTCCCAATTAGAAATCACTCAGCATTGGGCAGGGCCTGTAAACTCAGCAGCCTTCAGGAGGCTGAAACTGGAAGCTAGTGATTGACGACAGCCTGGGTACATACCAACAAGAAAAATAATTACTTCTCATAAACAGGTAAGAAAATAAAGGAACCATCATCCTACTCCCATCTCCACTCCAAAACACTCACATCTGTCTTCACATCAATTTTGCCAGGTTTCAGAGTCAGGTCCTCCCGGACAATACTACTGGGGAAATAGCCCAGGCGGGCTGCCAGATCTCCATAGTAATCTCCCTGAACCTGGAGAAGAAGTTAAAAGTCCATCTGGGGAAATGTCATTCATGCTTGCTGAACGCTGGTATCTGAACGCCTGTATACAATCTTCTCCCTGGCTTGAATCTCGGCTTCAGTGCCATTTGCTTATGGATAGAATGTAGCCACTATAACTAATCCTATAAACAATGCGGTGTTTGCTGGGGCTTTTGATGGCTTGCTGGTTGCCTGCCTCTCCCCTTAGAACTGTTCACTGTTGTATCTCAGGTCTGAAAAAGAGCTTTGGCACCAAGTGTCCCTGTAATTTCTAAAGTAAAAATGCAATAAGTGATAAAATGTCCTTCCTCCCCCAAATCTTGTTTCCCCCCTCCCCAAATTTTTCCTCCAGATGGAAAACGAGGCTTTACACCCAATCCAACCCCACACCCTTCCCATTATCACTCTGAAGACTCACACTGCCTCCCCAGAAAAGCCGCCCACGGCCCTTCAACTTGGAGAAGACATACACCACTTGACCCCTGTATATAGTCAAGAAGCGGCAATCAGGGGCCACGTAGTCCTGAAGGGCCACAGCCATGGAGATAGGATCTGGGGAGGGAGAAGGGAATGACAGCAACTTCAAAACAGACCAGCAGTCCAAGCCTTCAGCCCCCTTCCCTTGTTCCCTGACTCTTACGGCTGCATTCCTCATCCGCACACAGCTTCCGGTCAGCCAGCTTGGGCATGGCTCGATCAGCCCTGTTAGGCCCTGAAAAAACAGACGAGATGACAATGCCAAGGAGCACTGGGGACCACACCATCATGGACTGAGAATGACCCAGTGAAGAATGGGGTCTCTGGGCTCCTTTTGCCCTCCCTCCAGGCTGACTATCAAGGAGACCTGTGTTCTTGATCCTGTCTCCGCCCCAAACCAAATTTCACCCCCACCCACTCCCCAAGGTTGCTTTCCAGCCAGTACTATTTTAGAGACAGGGTACGGGCTATGGGCCAAAGAAAATGCCCACTTGAGCCCAAAGCAATCCAGGAGACTCCAAGTAGCAGCCACCCCCTGGATAACCAGAGGCCCAGATAGGCAGGCTGGACTATCTGATTCCATCTTCAAGTCATTTTAGGTACCTAGACTCTCCAGAGACTGAGCTAGAGAAGCCATTATAGAAAACAACCCTGGAATTTCCTGTGCTGAGGTCTGAGAACAAGGCAGTTCTTTGATTAGCAGCCACAGCCAGCGTTCCCAGGTACTGGGCAAACACTCAGTGTCTGGCCTCAGGCTAGGCACTGTCCCACCTGGCTCACTGTACACATTCACAGGCTACTTCCTCACTGGAAGCTAAACCGTGCTAGCTTCTGAGATTCAACCCCCTCATCTATAAAGAAAGCAATGAAAGCAAACAGACATATCTATCAAGTGTTGTTATTGGTGGGATTTTTTTGGCTTGCTTTGGTTTTATATTATTGTGCTGCTACATGTGTATCTGGGGACTGCATGTGTGCCTGGTATTTTTGAAGGCCAGAAGAGGGCCTTGGGTCTTCTGGAACTGGAGCTACGGAACTAGGTGCTAGGAAGCAAACGTGGGTCATCCGGAAGACCTGCCTATGCTCTGCTCTTAACTGCTCAGCCATCTTTCCAGCTCACTCTTTTTTTCTTGAGACAGGAGTCTATTGCATAGCCCTGGCTGTATTGGAACTCCCTATAAAGACCAGGCTGGCCTCAAACTCATAAGAGATCAACCTGCCTCCTCTGCCTTCCCAGTCCTGGGTAAGGCATATACCAGCAAATCATATGCATGTGTGTGTATATATATATTTTTACATGTATATACGGG
This sequence comes from Montemys delectorum, assembly GCA_019843815.1. Classification (NCBI taxonomy): domain Eukaryota; kingdom Metazoa; phylum Chordata; class Mammalia; order Rodentia; family Muridae; genus Montemys; species Montemys delectorum. The sequence goes on along the minus strand of JADRCD010103879.1, from coordinate 5,631 downwards.
TATATGTCATATATATACACATACATATGTATCAAAACCATATATGTAGTCATATGCATAATATATCAAGGATGGTCTGCGTTGCCTCAGGAGTGGCCTCGACCAGCCCAGTTCACAAAGAAATTGAGCTAAAGAAGGGATGTCTACGGTAACTGAACCAGGAAAAGGAAAAAAGATTTATCTTAGAGTTTCTTAGTATCACAGTTACCTGGCCTGACATGGTTCTCAGAAGGGGCAGTCCATGAACAGATCTGCAAGGAACGGAGGTCCAAAGAGCATGTTTAGTGACCTCACAAGGTTGCAATCAACAGACTGAAACTATGACTCAATGGTTATGGTAGTTTGAATGACGGTGGTCCCTATAGGCTAATATATTTGAACGTTTGGTTCCTAGACGGCAGAACTGTTTTGGAAGGTTGGGAGGTGTGGCCTTGTTGGTAGAGCTGTGTCACTGGCCCGAGCCAGCCCCGCCCCCCGCCCCCTCTCCCTCACTGACTCATCTTGTCAGATTTAAGCTCTCAGCTATTGCTTTAGCATCATGCCTGCCTGCTACCAGTCACCATGAACTGATCCTTGTAAACTATAAGACCTCAAGTAAATGTTTTCAATTTACTTGAATTCTGGTGTCTCTTCATAGCAACAAGACAGGAACATAATGGTTGAATGCCTGATAGACTTGGGTTCAATTCCCAAGCCAAAAAATATTTGATAAATTTATAACTAAAATATATGACCAAGGGCTTGTCTAGTATGCACAAAGCCCTGGGTTCAGTGCCCAGCACCACGAAAGTTAAAACAGCAAGACCAGTGTAAAATAAGAGTGTAGGAGGTGGACGTTTCCTTTTTGGCCACAGGTTGGTAAATAAATGAGGCTGGTAGCAGAGAATGTGAGATAGCATGTTGTCTTAGTCAGGGTTTTTATTCTTGCACAAACATCATGACCATGAAGCAAGTTGGGGAGGAAAGGGTTTATTCGGCTTACACTTCTAGATGGCTGTTGATCACCAGAGGAAGTCAGGACTGGAACTCAAGTGGGTCAGGAAGCAGGAGCTGATGCAGAGGCCATGGAGGGATGTTCCTTACTGGCTTGCTTGCTTCTCCTGGCTTGCTCAGCCTGCTCTCTTATAGAATTCAAGACTTCCAGCCCAGAGATGGCACCACCCCTTTGATCACTAATTGAGAAAATGCCCCACAGCTGGATTTTATGGAGGCATTTCCCCAACTAAGGTTCACTTCTCTGTGATAACTCCAGCCTGTGTCAAGTTGACACTCAAAACTAGCCAGTACACATGTTATCCTCATGTTTCAACTTCCCAATTTAGAATACATCAAAGTGTTTCTTTAGGCAGTAGATATTTCACTGTAAATACTAGTTTCAAATCTTGGCACTCTTGAAGATTCAAGGAATGAATCTGAAGGCCTCTGGGAAACAACCAATAAATAGGGGACTAAATATAGCTCAATTGGTAGACTCCTTGGCCCGGCATCCGCTGGGCCCTTAGGGTCCACCCACAGCACTAAATAAACTGGGTTCAGCAGTGAACCGCTTATAATCCCAGAACTATTGATGCAGAGGTTACGAGGACAGAAGTTCAAAGTCACCCTCAGTTACACAGTGACTTCAAATTCACATGCTTGTCTCAAAAACAAAAAACACACACACACCTAAGGGGCTGGAGTGGTTAACACTTGCTGCTCTTGCAGAGGACCCAGATTAAGTTCCTAACACCATTATCGTAGGGGCTCACAGCCATCTGTAACACCAGTTCTAGGGGATCTGATGCTCTTCTGACCTCTGTGAGTTTATACATGGTACATAAACATGCACAAAGGCAAAATACTCATGCATATAAAATAAATCTAAAATTAAAAAAAAATAAACTTGCCAGGCAGTGGTGGCACACGCCTTTAATCCCAGCACTTGGGAGGCAGAGGCAGGCGAATTTCTGAGTTCGAGGCCAGCCTGGTCTACAGAGTGAGTTCCAGGACAGCCAGGGCTACAGAGAAACCCTGTCTCAAACAAACAAACAAACAAACAAACAAACAAAACTTACCTGACATGTGCATGGACTTAAGTTTGGTTCCCGTAACAGCAAGAAAACTACCATTCGGTTTTTGGTAGAGTTGTTTGTCTGACTTTAAGTCTGAGGCTGCAATCAACAGGCCACAAAATGTGGAGTTTTCACCTGGCAACTGGACTTGACAAATGTCTGCCCCAGCCCCGGCAAACACCCAAGCATCCAATTGCTCGGAGAAATTGGATTGTGGACGAATGTCTGCACTGACTGTGGACTATGGGGGTAGGGGGAGGTGACGAGCAGGAGGGCTGACTCAGAGATCTTTTCCCAGCCTAATTTTGTGTGTGAGTGTGTGTATGGAGGTTTAGTCTGAGTCCATGTTGTACACACGCCCTTGGATCCCCTTGGAGTATTGTTACAAGTTGTGAACTGACATGTGGGTGCTGAAAATCTGACTCTGGTCCCCTGAAAAGTAGACAGTGCTCCTTTTTTTTCTTTTGTTTTTTTTTTCTTGTTGATGTTGTTGTTTTTTGAGACAAGGTTTCTCTGTATAGCCCAGGCTGTCCTGGAGCTCACTTTGTAGACTAGACTGGCCTTGAACTCAGAAATCTGCCTGCCTCTGCCTCCCAAGTGCTAGGATTAAAGGCGTGCTCCACCCACCACCACCCCATATAGCCAGTGCTCTTAACCACCCAGCCATCCTCCACCCCTCCCAGCTTCTTGCCACCTGTGAAAGCCAACAAAAGGCAGTCTTTGTCTTTCATAATGCATATAACATCTCGTTTTTATTATCCAGAAACTGAAAGACCCCCGTAGGGAGACCCTCGCTCAAGTCCCAGGAGAACGTGCACCCAAGGAAACACGAGAGACCATCTTGATGTAAACACACGAGGTAGTTTTAATATCGGAGCTCCGGGTGGACCCATATCTCACGCAGGAGACAGAGGGATCGACCTCGAGGCTCAGGGGTTAGGGGTTTTTATAGGAAGGAGGTCTAGGGGAACAAAGGAATTAGCATAGCAATACATAATTGGCTACTTCAAATCCAGCTAGAATACGTGAGGATCAGAGCATAGGAAAATTACTAAGGGTGGTATTGAGGCAGCAGGGCATCTGGCTGGCCTCCAACCATACCTCATCATTCAGTTGGGTCATCTTGCCCAGACAGGTAGTTGGGTCATCTTGCCCAGACAGGTCCCTGCTTGCCTGAGCCCATCCTTAGTAATTTTCCTATGCTCTGATCCTCACGTATTCTAGCTGGATTTGAAGTAGCCAATTATGTATTGCTATGCTAATTCCTTTGTTCCCCTAGACCTCCTTCCTATAAAAACCCCTAACCCCTGAGCCTCGAGGTCGATCCCTCTGTCTCCTGCGTGAGATATGGGTCCACCCGGAGCTCCGATATTAAACTACCTCGTGTGTTTACATCAAGATGGTCTCTCGTGTTTCCTTGGGTGCATGTTCTCCTGAGACTTGAGCGAGGTTCTCCCTACGGGGGTCTTTCATTTTGGGGGCTCGTCCGGGATCACGTGACACCCAGGAACCCCGAAGACCACTTGGAGGTACGTGTGTATGAGTGTGAGTGTGTGGCATGCTTGAAGTTTGGTGCCGCTGAGTAACATTTTGGTTTCAGTTTATGGGCCCGGTGGTAAGAAGAGCAGAAAAGCCACAGCCCCAGGTCACCAATGCCGGGGCAGTGAAACCGCTGAAGAAGACCTGGGGGGGGGGGGGCCGCTGCCCCGAGGCGCTGAAGAAGACCTCAGAGAGTGATTCTGAGGCGCTGGGAAATTTAACTGTTGGCTTTCTGAACGAAGAGAGGGAGATGGAGTTCTCCTTCTACCAGATGCCCTGTCTGTCTCTGTGTGATTTGGCTTTGATTTTGCTGTTTGGGGTGCCAGTGGCAGAGGCACCCCTCTTTGTCTGTACTTGGCCCCTGATGTGTATAGGGGAATCAGTTCTTCTCAGTGGTGAAGTGGCAGGCACAGCCGAGCAACTCTGTGATTTGTCTTTATCTCTGTACCTGATGTTTGTTACTGGGCCCAGTTGTCTTTCTCTGTGTTCATGGACCTGGCAAGGTCGAGCTGTGTGTGTGGTAATTGTTTTATTCTGTGTTTCTTGGTATCGGTCCCCTATATTGTTGTCTGGGAGGATTTAGTTCAGTCACCTCCTTCATGGGTTCATCCTTTCGTTTCGTTTCACTTTTAGATGGAGACCTGTTGAATTTGTGCTGTGAGAACTGAGACAAAAAAAAAAAAAAAAAGCCCCACTCCTATTCTCCTACTCTGCTCCCAGGGAGGGGCAGCTGCTGCCCGAGAGCCCACAGCACCTTGGCTCCTCTGGTGCAGCTCCGCAGGGGCCAAGGTCGAGTGCAGCCGGAGAGCGAGGCCATCAACTACAGAATAAGTGGGCAGAGACCCCTGAACAACCAAGTAGGTTTTTACCAAATAGATTAATTGGGTTAAAATATTGTCTTTATTATCTGGTTCAAAAAGTTATTGAATTGACATCTTATAAATTGTGATTTTGTTATGTTACTGTGTAAATATAATTGGATATTGTAGCCTGGGGAGTTATGCTTTGTTTACCATGTGGTGAGAGCTGTTTAAATTTATGATTGTTGTACTGTGTTTCATGTTGAAGAAAAAAATGGTTAAAACTTTGATCTAGTTTAACTTGTTTGAAGGCAGTCTTAATTTACACAGCAGAACTGATAAGTCACTGTGCTGTGTCTAGAAGTTAAGCACATCTAAAGAAAGCCCTGATAGAGGCATGAGCTGCTCTTAAAGGGGATAACAGCTTTTTTGCTTGTAATCTTGGTAACAGAAAATTAGCTTAAAATTGTTAACTCAGGGTTAGAGTCATTCTAAGTAACAACAAGTGGCATGAGCCAAACCAGAAAAACAGGACTTTATGATATTTTATGTAATTCTTACCCCTTATAAGTCTAGTGAGGCCAATGGTGATGCCTGAGCCAGAGATAAGATTTTAAAGCAATGTCTCTTTGATGATGTATTCAAAATTGCACTGTAATGCATTCATATGTAAGAATTGGCAGCTAAACTTTGTAACATGACAATAAGGTACTTGCTACTGATTTTAGAAAAAGAATGAAATGTTTAAAACCAGGTTTGTCAAAGTTATGGTTAAGGGTTGCAAGATAGGTTGCTGAGGGATTTATTGCAAGTTGGTGAAGGATTTAGTGCAAGTCGCTGAGGGACAGAGAAGCGGAAGAAAAAAAAGGAGACAGAAGGACATGAGGCTAGAGAGCTAAAGAGGGACAAAAGACAGGAAATGCTGGCCACCGTAGTGGGAAAGATCAGTGCACATACTATGCACTGAGACTGGAGAGAGGCCTAACTTGAGGGAAAAAGTATGTCGCAGGAGGACTGTGAATGTGTGAGTGTGGAGAAGGCGTAGTGAAAGGATAAAAATTTGGAAGAGGGTCTCAGAGAATGGAGCTTAGTAAAGTGGGGACAAGTGATGAGCAGTTTAGAGACACATGAAGAAAGAGTTAAAGAAACCTGGAACAGCTGTGGCTGTTGCTGGGAGAAGGCTGTTTTACATGTGCTGTTATTGAACCAGTGGGGATGCCTTGGTCAAATACACCTGGAAT
>JADRCD010103878.1:0-17801 GCA_019843815.1 Montemys delectorum | reverse complement strand
CTCTCTCTCTCTCTCTCTCTCTCTCTGTGTGTGTGTGTGTGTATATGAAGCAAGCAAGAAAGCAGTTGGGCACAATGTGGCTCAGTAGCCAGTGTTGGTTCAAACTTCAGTCTGTCCCCGAGTTGTTTATTTTAGATGTATTTAAACACAGCACAATTTGGTGAAAACTATTCTTGTGATGATTAACTCAATCCTGTGTGCACAAGTAAGCATACCCAAGTCTCTCTGAGGATCAAAGTAAGCTACATACTGATTAGACATGGCTACATGTGAATCTCTTTGTGAAGTATATATGACACCTTCCATAAAGATGGGTTCTATAGAGTGACTAAGAAACACAAGTTTACAAGGAGGGTCTGATCCAGGAAAGTCTTCAACCACATACATTTTCCAAAGATAACCAGGCTAGAAAGTGCTTCTACTCCAGCCTTCTGGATGGAAAACTAGTTTTGCATTCCTTCAACCCTATGTGCTTAACATTCCGTTTCCCCTGAGTACATGTCAGTGAGCACAGATAACTCAGTGCCCCCACAGTTATATAACAACAAAATCAGTGATAAGAAGTCAGCAATTTCTAAACGTTTCCACTATATGGATCTCATCAATGGCATATACTTTGTTTGACCAGCTATGAACCTATCTACTGTTTGTTTCTTTGTCTCTTTCTCTTAAAGTTATTTCTCTCTCTATTCTGTTTCCCCCAAAGAATCTCACTATCCATGCCAGGCTAGCCATGACTTTAGAGTCCTTCCTTCCTTTGGCTCCAGAGTGTTATGACTAAAGGTATGTGCCACCATTCCTGTCCCTCAAGGAATCCCCACAAACTCTCATCAGTGCCTTACTCATGGGAGCTGGGGAGAAGATTCAACAGTTAAGAGCACTTGTGTCTTCTACAGAGGATCTGGATCTAATTCTCAGCAATGACACAGTGGTTCACAACTGTTGGTAACTCCAATCTGAGGAATCAGATGCCTTTTCCTGGCCTTCATAGGATCTAGGTATATACATTGTGCACTTAAATATACATATGTAAAATATTTGTACATATAAAATATACTTTAAAAATAAGTACAGTTATGGCCAAAAACATCTTGAGTCTTTCATTTCTCTTGGAGTTCTCAGCTGGCTGTCTTCAATTTGTCCCCTAGATCTACCGTCCCCACCCTGCTATGTGTCCTTGGAAATTGACAGTTCCTACCACAGTAATGGTTTCTTCACCCTGTAGCTGAATTTCCAGTTGCCTTTGCCTGAGGGGACAAACAATTGGAAGAAGACAAACTAGCTGGTTGACATGCTTATCTTCTGAGCTCTCCCAGTACAAGGTTACTTGAATTTTACCCACACAGAGAAAGTGGTATGCTCTGCATACAGCCTCCAGGTTGGCTGGTTCAGGGCGACTCCTCCCCACTCAGGCTCAGGCATGGATGCTGCCTCACTGTTACTAACCCAGCATACTGTCCCAGTGACCCTCTATGGTTTCCTTTCTCCCTGCTCATCTTTGTGCTTAGCTCTTCTGCAAGTCTCCTTGGAAGATAACTCGACTGAATACACCATCTGGCACCTGCCAAGAGCCCAACATAAAACTTGTCCACAAAATGAGTGAATATTAGTTAACTGTGACTGTCATTGGGGAACACATCCATTTCTTCCCATGGCTCCATTCTTTTTCTGGGGCTCCCGGGCAGTTCTTTTCACCCATACTCTTGTAATCTCAAACATTGAGATTGTTAGTCCTTAGTTATGAAACATCCTTTTTTATAAATCCCACTGATCTCTTCAGCATTTGCTGGTCTTCGTTCTTTAGGGTTCTCTAAAGTGCCCCAGAGATTAGATCATTCCACCCTTTAAGGAGTTTCAATCAAAATAGACCAAATTATGCTGTGATGGGAAATGTCTGCCAACATGTTTTGCCTTGTTTAGGGTGGGGCACGGGATCTCTCTCTTTAGCCTAGATTGGCCTTGACTTCACAATCCTGCCTCTGCCTCTGGAATGGTAAGATTATGGCATGTACCTGCTGACTTATTACCCCTTCTCACGACAGATCCATCGTGGCTTAGCAAGAGATTCAAATCCCAGCAAACACTGAGGGAACCAAGTGACAGAGCAGCCTCAGCTGAAATGATGCCACCCTGTGTGCTAGAGAGAAAGATCCTTCATGGGCAGTTAGATACTTGGCCCCCTGGTCATTTGGTTCCTTCACATCTCCTGTGGCTAGGAAGGACATTTACAGAGTGTCTCAGGAGGAGTCAGTCCCTCTGGAGAAGTGTAGTTATTTCATGTGTGTGCCTTACTGTTCTACTTAGGTTATAAGGTTTCTTGGGGCAGAGACTTTTTTTTTTTTAACTGTTCCTCTCTGCCTTTAGGAGGTGCCTTGTTCAGCTACAGTTTTTTCATTTATTTTAAAAGATTATTATTATTATTATTATTATTATTATTATTATTATTATTATTATTATTTGAGCTAGAGTTACAAGCAGTTGTGAGTCACCTTATGTAGGTGCTAAGAAGCGAACTCCAGTCCTCTGGAAACAGTATGTACTGAGCTGTCTCTCCAGTTTCAGCTACAGTTTTAAGAATGAACAGTATAGGAACGCAGGAGAGCATCCTCCGTGGTGGTCATCGTAGCCAGAGTTGCTAAGGGACTGTTGAGTATGTGAATTTTAGTGTCCATGGCAAATACCATTTTCTTCCACAGTAGAATCTCCAGCAAGAGGCAAAAAGATTAACACAGAAGGAAATATGCATCTTCCAGATGTGACACTATTGTTTGTTCTAAAATAACTAAGCAATTTGTGTTGGAATCACCACATCAGCCTTTTCTTTTGTGGCTAGGCAGCAGCGAACATGTGTTTGCTTTACGCATCGTATAATATGGAGGCAGGCAGCGGGCTCTATGAAAGATAATGTGAAGGAGAAATCTTATTAACACAGACAATGGAATCTAGACCAGAAATGGGGTGTGGGGTACGGGGTACAGGGTGTCGGGTTCATATAGCCCATAGCCACTATTTGCTGCTGACTTCCTCCTCTTTTTCTCTCTTTTGGTATTTTTGAGACAGTCTCCCTGTATATTCCTGGCTTGCCTTAAGCTCACAGAAATCTTATTGCTTTAGCCTCCCTAGTGCTGGGATTACAGGTGGGTGGCACCACTCTCCTCTTGCCTGGCAACTTTTTGACTCAATTATATACCCTCAAATCTACCCCTCCCCAACTTTGCCAACCTGAGAGTATAATATACAGTGAGTTAATACAGAGTCTCCTATCTGGGAGCTAGGAGTACCATCTGTTCACAAGGAGCTGCAGGTGCTCTCAAAGTCACCCCATTCCTTCTGCCCACCTGTTCTCAGATGTGAGTCTGTCTGTGCTTTTCCATTCCACCATGTGGGCTAGTGCCTGCAACACCCCACCTTTGCTAATAATGTTACGTGTTGTCGCATATTTTACCACATACAGCTATGTGTCCTGTGATGGCAACCCCCAGCCCTACACCCAGTGTATGCTGGGTGTGCTATGCAGACTCCTCCTCCAACTCCAGCTCACTGACTCAGCTCCCACAACAGCACACAGGGCCGCGCTGGCAGAGTCCTCAGCTTCTGACATCTCCCAAACCTCCTCCACCCTCATCCCTCCCAAACTCAAACTCTATTCCCAGCCTCCTCGGCTTCCTCTTCGACAATATTCTCTCCTTACTCCCTACCCAATTGGAATGGCTCAAAGGTAGTTCTCAATTGGGGCCAGGGCTTGACCACCATTTTCTTTTCCAGCTTTGGTCTTTGTGGTGCTTTGAATGAGAATATTTCCCCCACAGACTCTGGCATTTGAATTCTTGAATCCAAGTTGGTGGTACTGTTTGGAAAGGGTTAGGGGGTATGATCTTGCTGGAGGAAATAGGTTACTGAGGAGTGGGCTTTGAAGTTTCAAAGCCTCAGGCCATTCCTAGTCTGCTCTCTCTATTTTGTGCTTGAGGTTCAAGAGGTGAGCTGTCAGTGACCTTATCTGCCACCTGTCACCACAGTTCCTGTCATGATGGACTCCTATCCCCCTGGAGCCATATGCCTCCAAACTCTTCCTTCTATAAGTTGGGTTAGTCTTGGTGTTTTATTACAACCATAGAAAAATAACTAGTACAGCCCTCATATCCTTTCTCTTTTTTTCCCTGTCAGGGGCCTGAGCACTCCATCCATACTTCACATCCTCCCAGGATTTCTTCACTACAGCAAATGGATGTTTGAGAACACTTGCAGATGTTACTTGCTAAATAGCAGGCACAGGCCCTGCCAAACCAATACCATTTGCTTTCAGTGTCCTACTTAACACTGTAAACAAACCAAGTTTGTTTTGATACCAAGAGGGCACTAGCATTGCCCAAGGTCAAAGAAGCAGCTTGATGGTAGATCCAGGCTGGAAATCTTTACCTGCCTTTGCCCTTTCTGCTTATAGCATGGACCTCTGTTGTAAGGCAACGACTGGCCCTTTTGAGATAAGTATTAGGTACAGACATTGGCTGTTTCAAATCAAGATCTTCTGTTCTCCTCTCTTCTCTTATTTGTCCCTCCATGTGCCTTCCTTATCTCTGTAAATGTTTCTATCCCCTGCTCAGCGGCCTCATGCCAGAAATGTAAATTATTCGCACCCTCAGCCCTCAGGAGGGCCTCTCTGTGCTACTTAGCACAGCTAGCTCAGGTCCATCCAGCCCTCTTCAACACCACTATCCCACCCACATCTGAACCAAAGTCATGACTCTCCTGGTCTACTGTTAGTGCCTCTAACTGTTGCCATACTTCTAAGCTCAGGACTTTCCCCTTAATTCTCCATAAAACAAACCTGATATTTTGGGGTTACATATACCATGCCATCCTCCCTCATGTATCTTGAATAAATTGTAGAATATTGATGGGCCTGCCTTTCCCACTCCAGTCTGAGCTTGATGGTGTCCTTTGCTGGACTGTGCAGGACCCAGTTAGCTGGATATCCCCACTGAGGAAATGCAGGCATTCAGCTGTGAGGAGAAAATGTTTCTAGGCTGTGTAAAGCATAAGACAGCAAGTGAAAACTTACAGAGTGGCTTTTTTTCTTTTTCTTCAAAAGATTAGTTACGAGAGGAAGCTCCACTTCCAGATGCTCTGACACATCCAGGATCAGAGGTGAGGAAGAACTAACATCTGTCCCAACACTGGGAGTAACTGGGACCAGTGGGACCAGGCACACAGGAACTCCACCAGCCCAGTGATTCAGGTTCCTTCCTGTCTGTCTGGGCTGGTGTCCAGAGTAGACCTTGGGCACAAGCTCTTCAGACAGTCCCACAAACCCAGAGGTAGCTCCACTCCCAGGTGACCTAACAAGCCCAGGATCACAGGATCCCAGAATCACATGATCACAGAGACAGCTTGACTCTGAGGAGTTCTGACACAACCAGGATCACAGGAAGGACAGGCTCCAGTCAGATTTAGCAAGGGGAGGTAGCACTAGAGATATCCAGATGGTGGGAGGCAAGAGTAACAAAATAAACAACACAAACCAAGGTCACTTGGTATCATCAGAACCTAATTCTCCCACCATAGCAAGTCCTGAACACACCATTACACCAGAAAAGCAAGATTCAGATATAAAATCACTTCTCATGTTGATGATACAGGACTTTAAGAAAGACATAAATAGCACCCTCAAAGAAATACAAGAGAACACAGGTAAACAGCTAGAAGCCCTTCAAGAGGAAACACAAAAATCCCTTAAAGATCTTCAGGAAAACACAATAAAGCAGGTGAAGGAAATGAGCAAAACCATCCAGAATCTAAAAATGGAAATAGAAACTATAAAGAAAACAGAAAGAGAGACAACCCTGGCCATAAAGAAATCAGGAGTCATAGATGCAAGCATCACCAACAGAATACAAGAGAGATGAGAGAATCTCCGGGGCAGAAGACACCATGGAAAACATTGACACAACAGTCACAGAAAATGCAAAACGCAAAAAGCTCCTAACCCAAAACATCCAGGAAATCCAGGACTCAATGAGAAGACCAAACCTAAGGATAATAGGTATAAAAGAGAGTGAAGATTCCCAATGTAATGGGCCAGTAAATATCTTCAACAAAATTATAGAAGAAAACTTCCCTAACCTAAAGAAAGAGATGTTCATGAACATACAAGAAGCCTACAGAACTCCAAATAGACTGGACCAGAAAAGAAATTCCTCCCGTCACATAATAATAAAAACACCAAATGCACTAAACAAAGAAAGAATTTTAAAAGCAGTAAGGGAAAAAGGTCAAGTAACATATAAAGGCAGGCCTATCAGAATTACACCAGACTTCTCACCTGAGACTATGAAAGCTAGAAGATCCTGGGCAGATGTCATAGAGACCCTATAAGAACACAAATGCCACTCAAGGCTACTGTACGCAGCAAAACTGTCAATTACCATAGATGGAGAAAATAAGATATTCCATGACAAAACAAAATTTACACAATATCTTTCCACAAATCCAGCCCTACAAAGGATAAAAGATGGAAAACATCAACATAAGGAGCAAAACTACACCCCAGAAGAAGCAAGAAGGTAATCTTTCAACAAATCCACAAAAACCTAATTCTACCTCTTACAACAAAAACAACAGAAAGTGACAATTACTTTTTATTAATATATTAATATGAAAATTAATATTACCAACATATCCTAATCGATTGAAATCCAATAATATGAGGAATTGGAAATTTGTTGATTGTCATCCAATGGTCTCTCTAATTTGGTAATTGGAGAAATAGGCCTAACATTGTACAATCTAGATACACTTTCAGCTTGTTTGTGACAGTGTCTTGCTGTGTACAACATAAGGGTCTTGAAATCTTGCTTCTCCTATCTCAGCCTCTCTATTAGTAGTATTGTTTATTTCATGTCTTTACACTATACTATGGTTTTCAGAACAGCTTATATATTTCAAAAGTATTTATATACCCAAAAGAAACAGATCATTAACTAGGGAGGTTGCTTGTAAGAGAACAACAAAGAATGAGACTGAATGCTTTGCCTGACGTTTGTAACTCTTGTATCAAGTTTGAAGAAGAGGACTTTATAAGTTACTCTTTCTTTAAGATGAATGCTTTTCCAAATTATCACAGCTAATGAACCAAATTTTTACCCTCACCCAATGTCTCTGCCACCCTCCAAGCAGAACCATTGTTCATTGAAACAGTTGGTGAATGACTTTATGTATAGACCATCTTAATACCTACACCATTTCTTAAATGAATGTAATCTGTTCTCTGTGGGCTGAGAATAAAATCACTCACTCAAGTCAAATAGCTTTCACCATAGCAGGAAGTCTGTATCCAAAAATCGAGCCTACAATTCATTTCTTGGTGCAGCAGAACTATCAACTCTCAGCTTAGCTACAATGGAGGTAAAATCCTTTGGTGATGTGAGGGTCATTGAAGTATAGCCTTATTACAATGAAATTCAATGTCTAAAAATTGTTCTTATTTTGGGCTTGTACCACAGTAATAGCCAAGATTTTAAACTCTACTAAATACAAAACAAACAAAAAGACTTTATATATTTTTGTTCATTTAAGAAAATACCAATAGTGATGTATTATTTTGAAGTATACAGTTAATATATTTGGTGTTATTTAAAATTTATATTGAGAAAAATGTATTTTCACTATTGCTGTAGATGAGCATCTACATAAGACTGTTAAATTGATTGTTATTTTATATCAAACAACTTTTATAATACTTGTATTGTCATAATATTTTATAAATTTTAAGGAATATGACAAAAAAGATATTGTAGGTATTGAAGGGGGTTCTCTGGGAGGAGTGGGGGTACAAAAGGGAAACAAGAATGTGATTTAATTCTATTTACTTAAAATATGTTTTTAAATGTTAACAAATTCCGATAGATTGAAATCATGTAACTTTTCTCATCATAATGCAATAAAAGTTTAAAAAAAAAAGATTAGTTACAAAGAGGTCAAGTCTTGCCTCGGGGAAAAGACAGAGGTAGTGACAGATGGGAAACCTGCCAATCACTGTGGATCCCTCCTCCCAGTCTATGCCCCTAACCCATGCCATCACTTTTCAGAATGCAGGGGTGGTGAGGGTGGCGGTGGTGGTGGTGGTGTTAGTGGTGGTGGTGGTGGTGTTAGTGGTGGTGGTGGTGGTGGTGGTGGTGGTGGTGGTGGTGGTGGTGGTGATGGTGGTGGTGGTGGTGGTGGTGATGGTGTTGATGGTGGTGATGGTGCTGATGGTGCTGATGGTGGTGATTGTGGAGGTGGTGGTGGTAGTGGTGTGGGATGCCTTCAGGAATTCAGGTACAGGGAAGGGAATACCTTCCCTGTCTAAGGAAGGGTTGGATAAGACTGACTAGTGATTGTTACTGAGGTGGGACAATAGTGAAACAGCCTGACTCTCCCAACAGATTATTGTCTGTTTATCAACTTAACCTTAAGTGAAGGGGACTGGGTCAGTTCTGCTGGCTTTGACTCACTATGGTGTCAGGCATATGGTAGTTAGACATACACTTTACTCAATGAGTAAGGAAGTAGAATGGATTACTGTATATGCCTATATGTGTTTGGATGTATGTGAGCATGACTGTGGACAAGTCTACATGCATGTATGTACATATTCATGTATACATACATATGTCATGCATGTGTGTGTATAATATACATTTGTTTGCATATGTATGTGATTATGACAATATGAGTACCTGAGTGTGCAAGTGGGAGTATGTGTGTATGTGTCATGCATCTATTTGTCCCTGCGTATGTGTGTGTTCCTGTGCACATGTTCAAGCCTTCATGCTTGTAGCTCATTTCAGATCTCTGGGGCCTTACAGGAATGCACAGAGGCTCATTTGGATGTCAGTACAGCTCCTGTGTGCCTTCCCATGTACTAGGTTTTGTATCTGGAATGTCTATCAAAAGCCAACCTGTCTCTAGGGCAACAGTGCATTGGGAGGTGACTGGCTTGTGCGGACTCTGGCCTCCTCAGGATGTGATAATGGTAATGGATTCTTAAGTTAATGGACTGTTAGAGGTTTGCAAACTCTGGAAGGTGGGACCTCGTTGGAGATGGTTACTAGGACATTCCTTGAAGGGTATATTTTTCCCCACATCTCTCCTCCCTCCTTCCCTTCCTCTGTCTCCTGCTTCTCTCTCCTTCTCTTTCTTCCTCTCCTGTTTTCTCTTCCTGTTTCCTGGTCACCATGGGGTGGTCAGCTTTGCTCTGTCATGTGGTCCATACCTGTCATGATGCTCTGTCTCACCTCAGGCTTAGAAGCAGCAAAGTCAATTGACCATGGGACACTGACTTCAGAGACGGTGAGACAAAAATAATCTTTCTTTTTAAAATGTTTTTTTTACATTTATTTTATGTGTATGGATGTTTTGTTTGCATGTACACATTCAGACCATGTGTGTACATGCCTGAGGAGACCAGACAGGAGTGGTAGATCCCTTGGAACTGGAGTTATAATTATTTCTGAGCTGCCTCATAAGTGCTAGGAATTGAACCTGGGTCCTCTGGAAGAGTAGCCAGTGCTCTTAACGGCTGAGCCATCTCTCCAGCTCCCTCATCTTTCCTTTTACAGCTGACTTTCTCAGGTATTTTTGTTGCAGTGACGGGAAGCTAACATACTGGTCAATGAGGTCCAGTCAGGGCAGTGGACTCCATGTATGTTATAAGAAGCTCGAAGGGCTGGCAGTGCCGCTCAGTGGTAGAGGTTTGCCCTACATAGTGGTATGCATGAAGCCCTGAGTTTGACTGGCATTGCAGCAAACAGCAAACAACTTTGAGTGAAAGTCTTTGTGAAGACTCTTGAGTCCATTTCTAGCTCCTGGATTCCAGTGTCCTTATTCTGTTTGGAAAGTCTAATTGTTATTTTGTGCTCCATATCTGTCCCTACCTTACCTCAATACTTGCCTTCTAATCCAGTTTCAGGGAAAAAGCATGTAACTGGCTAAATAGAATACTATATCTCATGAAATTGGTGATTGGCAGCATATCAACGTATATTCTAATCAACATATATTCTACTGAGAGGCCAATAAAGTTTTTGTTTGTTGATTGGTTGAGACAGCTGCTTGGGCCACCAACATGGTGTTTTGGGTTTAGATCTTAAATGTTGCTCAAAAGCTCATATGTGGAAGACTTGGTCTGCAGCTGGTGGTGTAATAAGGTACTGCTCTTGGAGGCCGGCCTAGTTAAAGAAAATTAGGGGCGTGTCCCTGAAGGGGTTATTAGACCTTGAGCCCCCCCCCCCTTTTTTCTGTTTGCTTCCAAGCGTCCTCAGAAAGTGGTCAGTCTGTACCACCTCATAGTTCCTGGCATTGAGTTCTGCTTTAGAGCTGACCCACCCAGGAATGACACCCTTGAAACTGTGAGTCAAAATAAATCCTTCCCCCCTTTTAAAATACCTTCTCCATCAGTCTAGTGATGGAAATCCAATCCTAACACATGAATACATAAAATCTGATGATCAGTCCAGAGAGGAAACATAACATAGAGAAAATTCATTTTCAAAAATCCATCATTTAAACCACTGGATTGGGCCATACCTGAATTTTAGACTTTTTAGATACGCCAATAAATCACGCAACTCACTTCACTTCTGTCTCTTTAAAGACTTTTGGCTGTATATTCTGTCATTTATAATAGGAGAAACCCCAATAGACAGTCCATCCTGCCCAACCTGGAGGAGTTACACGAAGGAAGCCCATGAATTCAGTGACTCCTGATTATTCACATCTCAAAGAATGTGACTTCTAGAGTCAGATGTATTCCCTCTGGGTCATGAGGTCCCTGTGATTCTCTTCTGGACCAGGAATTTTCTCTTAATGGCAACTCTTGCAATGTTTTCTACTTTGGATCAATCAAATCTTGAGGTTGAATGTGACTATCTTTGGAACAAAAATATGGTATTTCTCCCATAAGGCAAAGGTCACTTAGCTCTCTGGGACACAAGTGTTTGGCTGCCCTTAAGCAAGGAGAGAGAGAGAGAGATTTTGACGTTTACAATTGCCTACCATTTGGGAAGGTACATGTGAAGTCAGCCGAGTCTATAATTGTCTGTCTTTTTTGCCAGCATAGCACATCTGCTTATAAGTTAATGAATATTGAATTGAGTAGTGACGGCCATGTTTGGACCATCTTTTTCTTTTCTTTCATTTAAGTCCAAGGTAAACTGTCTCTTGCAGGGGTCAGGTTCATGAGAAACCCTCTTGGATGGGTGCCTGATTCAGAGCACCCTGGAGGATGGGGTATCTCTTTCTCCTTTGTTTTGAAGAGAGATACTTCCTTGTCTTTGTACACATGGCTTGGGTGAGACCAAGAACCAGCTCACTCTGGCTTGTCCAGAGACTTCATCCTTGGACCACTTTAGAATTCAAAGTCAGCAAGCATGCCCATAAGCATTTAAATGAGAGAATCATGGTTTTGCTTTTATTTTTTAGCTAAAATCGTTAGGAAAGAGAAGGACATTCTCCTCTAGGATTGCTGCCTATGAGGGTTTTGAAACTGGAGGGTCCAGGCACCATCAGTGAGAAACGATGTGGGCGGGGGGGGGGGGGGGGGGGGGGGAACTTCCAAGGGGAGGAAAGGAGGGGGGGGGGGGGGGGGGGGGGGGGGGGGGCGGGGAGAAGGAACTTCCAAGAGAAGCAAAGAACCAGGGAGAATGGAGGTGGTTGAGAAACATGAATACCAAGGGACCAAATCTGTGTCCCCAACTTGAAGCTTGAAGCCCCATTTACATCTGGGCATTTTAGTTAGCAAAAATGTCGTTTCTAGACAGGTTTTCTCAAAGGTAGCTGAAATAGTACATACTGCCTCAATCACTTACCATAGTACTGCACTTTAGACATGATGAAGGCTCAAAGCCTAGGAGCCATGATAGGGTTCCTAAGGCCCTGCTGGGAGATGGGGACATCTGTGACTCTTATGATGAAGCAAGGCTGACTGGACCGATCCTGCCAGCGGGGGTGGGGTGAGTGGTGGTGGTGGTGGCGGCGGTGGTGTTAATATCGATGTGTACTGGGGAAGCAGCCCACGCGCAGTCTGTTTTGCTGTCACACTTGCGTGTTTGTGTGTGATTTTAACATAAATTAGCTCAAATGTGCTTGATAAATGGAACAACGCCAATGAAATGTGGTTCATCTGTGATGCTCCCGGTCTGCCAACATTTTGCACTGGCAAGCCTTAGAAGATGCAGGCAAAGTGCAGGGGCCCAGCTGGATACAGCATGATGGGAGAGAGACAGCATTTCCTGTAGCTCCCAGCGACTCCAGTCCTTTTGCCTCAGGGAAGTCTCCATGTTCATGTTAGGAGTACTTGTCAGTCAGGTCTCACTGATGGGGGCTGGGGGCTCCTTCTCCATGTAACTCAGAAGACCATAGTTACATTGACATCCATGAAGTTGTCATTTCTTCCTGTCTTAAAGGCAAAGTCCTCTATTTTCCCCAGGCTGTGTTGTGTATTAGGAACCAGACATTCTTCTTAAACCACTGGGAGAAACCACAGGGAGGTTGTTATCTATTTGGGGTTGTCTGCAGCCATCCTATTTTCCCCATAAGTCTTAATTATTTTTAGTTTGCGATTTTGCAGAAAGTGTGTTTCTTTTCCTCCCCTTAGGAACACATACAACTCATTACTGCAAGAGCACCTGTCTTTTTTTTCTTTAAAAGAAGAGAGAGAGAGAGAGGAAGAGGAAGAGGAAGGAAGAAAAGAAGGAAGGAAGAAAGAAAAGATCTGAATAATAGCTAGCTAGAGATGTGTTGACCACATCTGTTTGGCTACAGATCATGTAGGTTTTTCTTGCTATTTCAGAGTATCACCAGAACTCAACCTACTTTCTTACCCTATTCTTGACTAATTGGAAATGTAAAGAACTTTCTTGACTAATTGGAAATGTAAAGAACTCGTAACCGACTTACAGATCCTATTGGGTCAAGGCTGGATGCCTGCTTGGGTTTCTGAATGCAATTTTCAACTGTAGAGACCTAGCACATGCTCTGTCCTTTAGTCTCCAGAAGGAGCCTTCAGGCAAAGCCATATCCATGAACAATGCTGTATAAGCAGATGCTAACACTGTAAAGCATGCAGGATGCAGGCAGCTGGAAAATTGTGCTACAAAAATAAACACCCTGTTTCTGCAAATTGGGCAACTCTCATTAGCCCCAGGAAGCTCATTTTCATGGTTAAGTAGTTAAGCAGCTGATTAAAGGCACAAGACCATTTAGGCACCTGCTTATTTGCTCACTTTGTTTTTTGTTCTGAACTTTGACCAGAAGATGGCGCTCATGAACAAGTATCCCACTCTCTAGTGCTACAGATTCTGCACCTGCAGATGCTCCTTCAGCCGAGAATGTAACTGGGATCTTCCAAGTCCAGGAGAAAGACGATTTGAAAGCCAGCTAGAGGTTGAGTGACTAAGAACACAACACCACCTGCCATTTTTTTCATTTAGATTTAAAAAAATCCAGTTGAGGGGCATGTACAGCCCCACTGCTGTTACATCACAGCACAAAGTTTTTGTATCTTAAAGCTAAGGGGAAGGCATCGGAGGAGACTCTAGGTTTACATGTTTGGACATGTATCAGAACAGAGAGAACTTGGCACACCAGAGAGGAGTAGACCTAGATTTAAATCTTGAAGACAAATACCACTCATAGTAGTTCACACCCTCCAGACATGTCCTCACATGCTCTCAAGACTCTGAGCCATTATGCACCATTCCCATACCTCAGTAGCAAAGGAAGAGGTTTCAAAGCCAAAGAATCCATCTATGCATCTTCAAATACGGCTTTTGAGGTGGCTTCTGCTGTTGTTTGACGAGCTTTTTTTTGGATTGCGGTGGCCAGAACTTACACAGAGAGGCAGCCCCAAGTGAGTGGAATTCCTAAACTGTAATCCTACCAACCATTTATCGATGGCTTGTCATGTGTCAAGCTTTACGGGTGTTCTCTGAATGGGTTACCTCATTTTATCTTTATGACATCGGGTGGCTGTTATTCTTATTACCATGCTTCACAGGTGAGGAAATAATTTGCTCAAGGGCAAACAAGAAACAATGATTACAGCTAAAACTAGATCTAGCTGGCTTCTGAGCCCACAGTGTCAATCACTAGACTATCAACCTCTGATCAGCCTTGTTTCTAGAGTCTACCATCTCATTTCTGCTCAAAACCTTCTCAAGGGCTTCCACAGCCCCTGGGATAAAGGTCACGTTACTTAGCCTGACATTCAGGGGGTTTACGAATCACTTTCAAGTGTAGGCAGATTAGAGAAATGGCAACAATAATTTCAAAGGCTGCATCTAAGAGAGCGGCCTCCGATGGGCATTGCTTTAGTTGTGGGGAGCCTGTGCTTGCCCCTATAAGTAAATATTTATTTGTAAATCATTTTCAGATTCTATTTTCAACCTAAGCATTGCAAATCATTAAATATTAGGTTATTTCTGGTTTGAACACATCCCAAACAGCTTCAAACTTTCCTGCCCATACCTCAGAGGAGGATCTTGTTCAGTGGAAAAATTCCTTTGACACAGTCTCCAGGGGCATAGCTTTTCTTTCATGTTGCAAGGTCTGTTTATATCATTTGCCCTCTGAGAGGTCTGGGGACAGCATCATCTGCTTCTCTGGCTTAATTGTCTCCTAAAAAACCAAAGACAGTGTGTAATTGTTCCAGGAGGAACTACTACTGGGCTTTGATTCTTATAGTGGCGTAAAAGTAGCGGCAGCATTTGTAACAGAGCAAGAGCATGCTTTGCATGAGTGCTCCTTGCTTCTCGTCATTACTTTATGGTGTTTGTTAAGATATGTTTTTCCCCCCCATAGTCTAAGTTTCTTTCCTGAGCCAGTGGATTTTCTGTTCAGCTTGCCTGCTCTGTTCTGCATTGGTAAATTAGAAACTAAATTCACTGGACACTGAGATCCGGCTAATGTGGACCTAGTCACCACTGGTTTGGAAGTAGATTCTAGATCTTTGGCTGCTCCTAGTGGCGAAAGGACAAGCGAATTTAAAAATCTAAGATCAGTTAAAGGCTCATTAGAGTGAAGAACAAGCAGAACAAACTTAGATATGGAGGGAGGAATGCAGACTAGCAATGCCTTGCATTCACTTTCCCTTGTGTTTTTTATGGAGGCCAGAAGTCATTGTTATCATTCCTCGCGTGAGAAAACGGGGCTGCTTTTGCAGGGGTGCATCTCTTGGCCTGGGGTGAAGAGCAGAGGCTCGGGAGTCTCTGAGATGAAAGTGAAAGGGCCAGAGGGACAGGGACAAGTCTGCTCATATGGCCAGGTGCTGCCTTGGAGCCTCCTGGGCCAAGAAGAATGCAGGACGCAGTCGCGTATGTGGGTACAGTTTCCTTGTTAAGCATAGACTAACAACTATTGGGTTTGGCAATTAATTTCATTTTGATATAGTTTAAACATGAAAAATGTTTGAACACTTTGTCCCTAACTGGTAGCAACTGCTTTGGGCAGTTGTGGACCTTTTATGGTTCAGAGCCTTTATGGAGGAAGTGGGATGGAGGTTTTAAGCCCAGCCTCCTTCTTCTCTCCCATGTCCTGACTGTGTTCCCCCGTGTGTCCACTCTCTCATGCTCCCGTTGCCATGCTTCCCATCATGGTGGACCATATCCCTTCTTCAGCCATGAGCCAACGTCTTCTTCCCTAAAGTTGCATTTGTCAGGGATTTTGTTACATCACACACACTTGTCCTATGCTCCCACCCCCACAAATAGAAAGTAAGATCTCCCAAAGGTGCATGTTCTGCTCAAAGCACTCTTCACAATGTCCCAAAGATGGAAGCAGCACAAGGGTTTGTTGATGGATGGGTGGATGGCAGAATGCAGTTTTTCTGTTCCGGCTGTGGACCTACCATTCACAGACAGGAAAGACATTCTGATGCACTAGATACAGCCAGGGCAAACCTTGAGGTCATTGCCCTAAGTTGAATAAGCCCATCACTAGAGTACAAGCTCTCATTTACATCTAAAGTGGTCAAATGCATAGGCAGAATACTAAATGGTGATTACCAGGTGTTGCTGGGAGTGGGGAGTTACCATAAAATGTGAGTTGAATTTCAATTTGAGGCCCACTCTGGTTACTAGTAGCCACATTTGCCCAACAGCCTGCTTACACTCCAGGCCATTGAGCTATTTGTTCAATAACAGATAAGATGATAAATTTTATGTTATGTGTAATTTCATCATAATTTTAAGAGATTTTGACACCTACTCATCCTAGGGCAGAACACTTTGCTCTAGTCTGTTGAGGAGTACCTGTCATCAAGTAGATTGACCCCCAGGCCATATCCTAGAAAACTGCACAGCTATAGGGAGGGGCCAAGATGAGTGCTTCTTGAACTGCTAAGCAAGGCCACATGCTTCCTCTCCAGGTACATAGTCTCCCTTTAAGAAGCTCTCCTTCCTGGTGGAGTCCCTTGTTCATCTCTATGGACAAAAATGGAGGACTGGGAACAGCAGAGCCCTCCTGAGCAGGGCAGGGTAAAAATCAGTTTTGCTTGTATTTCCGCATATCTGTTGTATATCTCTAGGTACTAGGATGTAGTGACATCCAAGGCTAGCCTAGAGAAAGCCATACACAGGGCTGAGGAGATTGAGATTGACCTTCAGCACATGCAAGCTCAAGGTCTGAGATGAGTGGGTGAGTCAGGCAAGGCCTGGAGGCATCCACAAGGTCTCCACACTGACATTAATGTTGATCTCACTTGTCCTAAGCCAGGCTTGATAGTATATGATTTCACATGTAAAATTTCCTGCTGTCCTCTGTGCGGCGCCGACGACCCTGACCAGCAGGGAAGAAGGACCAGCACACCACGTCCTTCCAGCAACAGTTTACTCAGGAATGTCTTGCACAGTGGTTACAGCAGAGTGGCCCCGAGCCCAACCAGGAGTCTGACTATATACCTTTCGTAGGACCGCCCATGAGCCCATATCACGCTTCACACAGTCATAGGTTACTAGGCACTGACGTAGAATCAGGCCACTGGTGAGCACGCCCCCGGTGCCAAATAAGGCCTTGTTTACTCCACAGCTCCAGCTCAGCCAGCGCCATCTTTAAGGCACGGCAGCAGCGCTCCACAGTTCCCCCTTTTTAATTATAAGAGCTGAAATTGCGCGATCAAGCAAGCACCATCATGTAGGAACCTGCGATCAAGGGCAAAAATACAGCTAATAGAAATGGCACTCACTCTACTGGGTGCAATGGGCTGAACCCTTCAGGTGCAAGAGCTGAGTACCAAACGCATGCTGAACACCCATCCCAAGTGCAATGAGGTCAAGCAACCTCATGGGGTGCAAGGGCTGTTCAGAATGTGGATATGGCAATGAGGTGAACTCTATTGCTGCTTTAATGCCATCAGCCAGGCTTGTGGAGAAACACTAGCCTCAATGGCCTGGAACGCACACACCACCAGGGCCCTTTCTCGTCTCTGCATTTTCACCATCCGACATATGCAAAACAGGCAGAGTACACAGGCGCCTATTAAGGCAACAGCCAACATTCCTATGCCCATCCATTCTTTCAGGTGATTCACGGCCTGGGAGATCCAGGCAGTAAGTCCCTCCGCCATAGTCAGATCCACCCTTGTAGAGTTAACGTGCACAATGGCGAGTCGAAGTTCTATCAGCGCCTCCTCAAACTCCTGGGTCCAATTGCATCATGCATCACAGGCATTGGAATGGGGAACACTAGGATTCCCCATCTCGGCTCCCCTGCTCCCTTTCTCATCATCGCCAGCCAGATCACCATCAGCAGCAGGAGGATCTTCATTTTTT
>JADRCD010103873.1:0-12330 GCA_019843815.1 Montemys delectorum | reverse complement strand
GAAGAAGAAGAAGAAGAAGAAGAAGAAGAAGAAGAAGAAGAAGAAGACCCGGAGGAGATGCTCTATAGCAGTGGGTCTTGGTCTTCATGGGATTGTATATCAGATATTAATATTGTGATCCCTAACAGTAACAAAACTACAGTTATGAAGTTGCAATTAAATGATTTTTATGGAGGGGGAGGGCCACCACAACATGAGGAACTGTAGTAAAGAGTCATTTCACTAGGAAGGTTGAGAACCTCTGGTCTATAGAAAGCTGTGCATCCCAACGGAAAAGCCATCAGAAGACAACTAGACAATTTGTAAGAGAAGAATGTAGAAGTACCAGTACACTCCGTCTGCCCTCTTTAACAAACAAATAAACACAAGCTAAAGTGAGGCTAAGGCACTGCTTGCCTATCATGCTGGCCGTGGGCAGACTTCCTCTTGTCCTGACACTTGGTATCTCATTCCTAACCCCTGGACACTCAGGTACCTAAGGCATCTGTGAGAAGCTGGGAGGGAGCAGGGCTCCTTCCGGATCAGCAGCATCCAGTTTCCAGGAGCCTCCAGGCCAGAGCCGCCAGCCAGGTGTCTGGTGTCGTATTGGATGTCCAGGCCCAACGCCAGCGCAGACAGGCTCTCCTCTCCGGTGGTAGTAACAAAGGAGTCTTGGCTGGGTTGGATTCTCAGGGAGGCTTGGGTAGAGCTCCAGCTGCACAGCCTTCCTACCTTCTCAACCATTCTCGAAGCCTGAGGCTCCAGCTTTCCTGAAAAGTCTATGGGCTGCCCAACACTTTACAATAAATTCCTGTGGCAATTACTCTTGCTGGACTGACAGTCTAGCAATTTCAGCGAGAAGGTCCTATGGACATAAACAAGTAGAAATGTACATACTTAAGTTAAAGGATGTCTTAAGCCCTCTTGAGCGTAGGAAGACCAGAGAGGTATGTAAATCTATATCACTGGGAGGTGATTAGATGAATTGTAATAAAGATTATAATAAGGAATTGTTATAATAAGGGCTATTAAATAGCAACTCAAAATCATGCCCTTAAAAAATAATCATGTCGGGCTGGTGAGATGGCTCAGCGGTTAAGAGCACTGACTGCTCTTCTGGAGGTCATGAATTCAAATCCCAGCAACCACACGGTGGCTCACAACCACCCGTAATGAAAAAATAAAATAAAATAAAAAACAACAGGGAGAAGGGCAGGGAAAAAAAACATTAAAAAAAAAAAAATAGGGCCGGGCGGTGGTGGCGCACACCTTTAATCCCAGCACTTGGGAGGCAGAGGCGGGTGGATTTCTGAGTTCGAGGCCAGCCTGGTCTACAGAGTGAGTTCCAGGACAGCCAGGTCTACAGAGAAACCCTGTCTCAAAAAACCAAAATAAATAAATAAATAAATAAATAATAAACATGTCTTGGGCTAGGGATGTAGCCCAATGGGAAAGCACTTGCCTAGCATGTAAAGGGCCTTAGGTCTCGTCTCCATTGCTGTAAAATACATAAACAATATAATAATTTTAAAGGTATGGAGACATGAAAGTATTCACAGTATTTTAGATTTTAACATGTTTACTCAACATCCAATTTCTCAGTGAGCATGGTGGCACTTCCTTATGTTATCCTAGATTTTGGAGGCAGATACAGGAGAATGATAACTCAGGGGCCACCCTACATAGTTCCAGCCCAATGGGGGCTACACAGTAAGATCCTCTCTCAAAAAATGTGGGAGAAGTACTGGAGAGATGGTGTGTGATAGTTTGACTATGCCTGGCCCACGGGAAGTGGCACTATTAGGAGGTGTGGCCTTATTGGAGGGGTTGTGGCCTTGTTAGAGGAAGTGCGTCATGGTAAAGGAGGGGCTTTGAGGTCTCATATATATGCCTAAGTCTGGCCAGTGTGATCAGAGTCTTCTCCTGTCGGCCTTCACATCAAGATGGAGAGCTCTCAGCTCCTTCTCCAGGGCCACATCTGTCTGCATGCTGCCATGTTTCCTGCCTACATGATAATGGACTAAACCTCTAACCCTGTAAGCCAGAAGGAATTGAATGTTGTCCTTTATAAGAGTTGCCTTGGTTATGGTGTCTCTTCACAGCGATGGAAACCCCAAGACAGATGGCTTAGTGGTTAAGAGCACATACTGCTATAGCAGAGGACTCAAGTTCAGTTCCCAGCACCCTCACTGAGCAGCTCACAATAGACTATGTGATGGCTTGAACGAGGAATGTTCCCAAGAGGCTCAGGTGTTTGAACACTTGATCCCTAGTTGGTGGAGCTATTTAAGAAAGTTCTGAGCCGGGCTGTAGTGGTGCACGCCTTTAATTCCAGCACTTGGGCAGAGGCAGGCAGATTTCTGAGTTCGAGGCCAGCCTGGTCTACAGAGTGAGTTCCAGGACAGCCAGGGCTATACAGAGAAACCCTGTCTCAGAAAAAACAAAAACAAACAGAAAGTTCTGGAACCTCCAAGAGGCATGGCCTTACTGGAGCAAGTACATCAATGGAGGCTGGCTTTGGAGTTCAGATCTTCAATCTCACTCTGAGTTCTTTCTGTCTATGTTTATGGCTAAAGATGTGATCTCTCCGCTTCCTGTCCCCTCCTGTCACTTGCTGCCATGCCTCCCTGTCATGACTCTTATACCTCTGGAACTGTGAACCTTTTCCCCCCGTAAGTTACTTTTGGGTCAGGGCTTAAAAGATGGCTCAGCAGTTAAAAGTACTCACTATTCTCCCAGAGGACCTGGGTTCAAATCCCAGTGCCCACACGGCAGCTGACAACTGTTTGTAACTCCAAGATCTGACACCTTCACCCAGACACACATGAAGGCAAAACACTGATGCACATAAAGTAAAAATAAATACATTTTTAAAAATTTTGGTTTTGGTCATGATTTTATCAAAGCAAGAGAAAAGTAAGAATACAGCCTTGTAACTCCAGCTCCAGAGAATCCAGGGACTTCTTCTGACGTCTCTGAAACTCATGTGTACATACCCTGCCACTCACATACACATAATTAAAAATAAGAACTCTTTTCGGGGCTGGTGAGATGGCTCAGCGGGTAAGAGCATCAATTGCTCTTCCAAAGGTCTGAATTCAAATCTCAGCAACCACATGGTGGCCCACAACCACCTGTAATGAGATCTGACGCCCTCTTCTGGTGTGTCTGAAGACAGCTACAGTGTACTTATAATAAATAAATTAATTAATTAAAAAAACTTTTTTCAAAAGAAGGAGAAAAAGAAGATGAGGATTCATATGGTTAAATAATCAAAATGTTTTCTCTTGGATGTGATACAACATACTAGAAAATTTGTGTGTGAATCTTTCTTTCTTCTTTTTTTTTTTTTTTTTTTTTTTTTTCTGGTTTTCCGAGACAAGGTTTCTCCATATAGCCCTGGCTATCCTGGAACTCACTCTGTAGACCAGGCTGGCCTCGAACTTAGACGTTCGCCTGCCTCTGCCTCCCAAGTGCTGGGATTAAAGGCGTGGGCCACCACCGCCCCGGCTGTGTGTGACTATTTTCAAGAAAGAAGTTTTACTTCTTCCTTCCTGTTGGAAACGGAGGGTTATAAGGGCCAATTTATATTTAGACAATATGGTGCTGGTATAATTATCCAGGTAAATTTATCAAGTAAAACAATGCTGACACCAGACATCCAGAGGACTATGAATCAGCACAAAATGGATGACTCTGGATGCCTGGGAATCCCAAAAGGAAATAGTGATGTAATCTGTTGTGTGTGTGTCTCTGGCAGAATGCCACTTTTGTGTGGGTTCAGAGGCCTGGCCTCTTTCCATCCTCTGCCACCAATCTACTTGTGTATATCTGCCTGTGGATCTCTGTGCCTCCGTCCATGTTGCCTGTGTGCCAGCCTGTGTCTGTGCCTGTTCCTGGCTGTGTGTGGCCCAGGTGGGCCTGTACGGGCCCTGTGCATGAATACTTGCCGATGGCAGCCTGCTCAGATGCTATAACACAAATTGAAGAACTAAATAAAACATGTCTTATTTGACCTCAAATCCATGTCATCTTCGGCCTCCTGAGACCTTCCCTCTTTCTGGCACCTCACATTCATCTGTCTGGATGGTTATATCTTTTTCTTGTGTATTTGCTCTGACTAAAAGCTCTAGTATAAGACTGTCTAGAAATGGCAATGACTGATATTCTTATCTTATTCTGAACCATAGGAGAAAAGAATTCAGGTTTTGGGGGTACGTGTGTTGTTTTGTGTTGTAATATTTGATTTGGCTTGTTTTTTTATTATTAAGATTATAAAATATAGTTACATCATTTCTCACATCCCTTGTCTCCCTCCAAACCTTGTCATAAACCCCTCTTTGTTCTCTTTCAAATTCATTTCCTTTTTTTATTGATCCTCGTTGTACCACAGGCGGGGAGGGGGGTGCTGATGATGATGTCTGGGTCTCTCTCTCTCTGGTGCTGACCTGTGGCTGCACAATGCATTAGTTAAAAAGGGGGGCAATATATAAATGAGATATTTTATTGTAGGAAGGAGAAAATAAGCCAGTCAAGTAGAGAGAAGGAAAGGAGAGGAGAGGAAGGAGAGAGAGAGAGAAAGGACAGGAAGAAGGCAAGATAGGAGAACAAAGAGCAGGAAAGAGAGGAGAGGGAGAGCAGAGGGAGAGCAGAGAGAGAGAGAGAGAGAGAGAGAGAGAGAGAGAGAGAGAGAGAGAAAGAGAGGAAGAGGAAGAGGAAGAGAGTGAGAAGGGGGCAAATAGCCCATTATATTGTATGGGGCGTGGCATGTCTGGCTTGCGGTCAGATGACTGGGTGTAAGGTCCAGTTAGAATGCTGGGAGCTTGAGGCATTGTCTGCCTGATAGAGCACACATCTCCTGCAGGGGCAGCTGTGAGGGGTTGTGACTGAAACTGGAACCAAAGACTCAGGAGTTATGGCCAAGCTCCTTCTGCCCTCTGCAAGCAGAAATTGCTCCCAGGGGTTCCAGGGCTCAAAGTCAGATACTCGACTGAGCTTAAGTTATGTCGCGAGCACTTGCAGACGGGTTGGTGCCGTCTGGGGAGCCGATTAATAAAGACAGAGGCAAGACACTGGGTTGGTATTTAGGTTCAGGTTTATCAGTATCAACGTAACACACACAACACCACAAGAAACAAGCTAATCCAAACACTGTTGCTATGATTGCAAATATCATGGGGTCAAACACTATCACTACGGCTTAAACCTGGCAGGACGCTAGGTTCATGCCTTAAAGTCCTTGCTAAGGGTCATCATGGGTGTACGACCTGATGGCGCGCTCGGAGGGGGTCTTCCTCCTAGGCTCGGGCTGGACGTGTCTTGGCTCCTCGATTGGTTTCACTTTCTTGATCCGCCGGCGTATGCCAATTCTCTGGGCATACGGATGCTCAATCAGTCGTAGGCGGTGATGGATGCTTAGTCTGGTGCAGAAGGTGCTGAGTACGAATGTACTGGTTCGGGTCAGTCTCATTTGAGCAATGAGGCGTCCGACATGGACTCTAGAGGCGAGTCATGTCAAATGCCCTGAGGTCCTGGAGCTTTGGGTTTTTATACCCTGTCTAAGCCTTGTCAGTGTCATTCGGTCGCGTCTGCTTATCTCTTGGTTAGGTCATGGGGGATTCCAGGGGAGCTTCACTCTTATCTATTCACTGCACACATCTTACTTCTACTCTGAGTATGCTTCTAATGTCTACCTGGCCTTCTGGCCTTACATGTTCCTTACAAGTTACCTGAGCAGACCACTGCCCCACACTGCCCCACAGATCCTTGTTATGTGCAGTAGCCTGTAGTTCTTTGTAGAGATGAAGCCCCTTTGTGTCCAGTCCATTGGCACGCCTGTTGTTGTTGTTGTTCTCGTTTAGATAGTCATGTTGGTGAGAATTTGTAAGTGTAGCTTCTAAAGCTGCTAGCAAACACATTCTTAGAGTAAACTCCACTGTAACTGTGTGGGTTTTTCTATGTCTGCCTTAGTTCCCAAATAATGACATGGAGGTTTATTTATTTATTTATGAATTACTGCCTAGGCCTTAAGCTACGATTGTTCCCCAACTAGCTCATAACTCCACTATCCCATTTACACTAATCTAAATCCACATGGTTAGTTAACTCTCCTCAGTTCTATTTGTCTGACTTTTTCCACATCTCAGTGGTGCATCTCACACCTGACTTTTTCCCTCGAAATTCCTCTCTCTTCCTGGGAGTCCCCCCTATTCTCTCCTGCCTTGCTATAGGCTGTTCAGCTCTTTATTGATAGGCGATGCACGGCACACAAGACATTATCCCAACACTCTGTGGTTCTCTGCCCCTTACAGGCTTTCCACCCGCTCTTCTACAATGTTTACCGAGCCTTAGGTGCAGGAGTGTTTTGTGGATGTGAGCTCAACAACTCTGTAGCTTGATTGTTATGGGACCTGGCCAGCACAGGTCCCAAGCTTTAGTTATTCCTTTTCAATCTCTATTAATTCAGGCCAGCCTGGTCTACATAGCTAGTTTCAGAACAGACAGGACTGCATAAGACACTGTCTTTTGTTTTTGTTTTTGTTTTTTTGTTTTTTTGTTTTTTGAGACAGGATTTCTCCGTGTAGTCTTGGCTGTCCTGGAACTCACTCTGTAGACCAGGCTGGCCTCAAACTCAGAAATCCGCCTGCCTCTGCCTCCCAAGTGCTGGGATTAAAGGCATGTGCCACCACCGCCCGGCGGACATTGTCTTAAAAATAAAATAAAATAACATGATTTTCTCTTCTGCCCTAGTAACATGATACACTAGATGAGTTGATTCTAAGACTGTGGTGGTTTGAATCTTCTTGGCACAGGGAGTGGCACCATTAGGAGGTGTGATCTTTGGGAGTAGGTGTGGCCTTGTTGGAGGAAGTATATCGCTGTGGGAGACCCTCCTCCTAAGCACGAGTAGAGTGTAGAACACTCAGCTCCTCTTCCTGTGCCATGGCTTGCCCTGCACGCTGCCATGCTTCCCACCTTGATGACAATGGACTGAACCTCTGAACCTGTAAGCCAGCTCCAGTTAAATGTTATCCTTCTAAGAGTTGCCTTGGTAGATGACTTCTTATATCCCTACAATAAATTCTAAATTATTGTGACTATAATCTTTTTTCTTTTCTTTCTTTCTTTTTATTAATGTGCATTGGTGTTTTGCCTACATGTGTGTCTTGTGTGAGGGTATTGGACCCCCTGGAGCTGTAGTCACAGACAGTTGTGAGCTGTCAAGTGGGTGCTGGGAATTGAACCCTGGTCATTTGGGAGAGCAATCAGTGCTCTTAACCACTGAACCATCTCCCCAGCCCATCTTTTCAGATTTGTTTATCTATCTATCTATCTATCTATCTATTTATTTATTTATTAAGATAGGGTTTCACTGTGTAGCCCTGAATGTCCTAGAACTCATTCTGTAGACCTGGCTGGCCTCAAACTTAGAGATCCACCTGCCTCTGCCTCCCAAGTGCTGGAATTAAAGGTGTGTACCCACCAGGCCTGGCAGTGACTATAATCTTTAGTGAATGGTGTTGATTTGGTTTGCTGATATTTTGTAAGGATATTTATATAAGGCTTTTAGTCAGATGAAGTGGAAGTTTCTGGATGTCATGTGATACAAACTCATGTAAGACAGACTTACATGTTTTGCTGAGGCAAGACCCATGGAAGGACAAACTTTCTAACTTTGCAATTTGTCTGTTTTTTTTTTTTTTTTTTGTGCAATAGAAATACTGGCCCAATAGAATGAGTTGGGAAGTGTTCTAAATAATCTTTTTAAAAAAATAATTTCATGAAGAATTGGGTTAATTCTTCCTTAAATGTTTAGCAGATTCCAGTATGGCCATTGTTCTTGGGCTTTCCTTTGTAAGATGTTTGTGATAAGCTTGATTTAGATATACTTCAATCATCCATTTTCTCTTAAATCAGTGTAAGTTGTTATGTTTTTCTGGGTACTGCCTATTTCATTCAAATTACCTTATAATAATTCATGAATTAGCTTGATAATTTTGTTCATTGATTGTTATATGCATATGTATAAACACATATATATTCCGAAGTATAACCTGCTCAGTCTGTAGAATGCTACATGTGTGTGTGCTTTCAGGGCTGACCATTGGTATTAGATAACCTTGGTGTGCTCTTCCCTGGGTAGGCTATTTCTCCTCTTCTTGGCATTCATTACCTCCCTGTGATGGCTATTCCTAATTGTCAACTTGACCACATCTGCAATGAACTACAATCCAGAAATGGAGGGCACACCTCTGATCCAGATCTTGAGGCTAGAAGACACAGGCTTCTGACCCGGATCATGACTTGGAGATCTTGAGGCATAGTGGCCATGAAAAGCTTAGGCACAGCCAAGGTGATACAATAATCACAAGAGTCTGAGGCAAACAGATCTCTGAGTTCAAGGTCATCCAGCAACAAAGCAAGTTCCCAGATTCAGGTGTGCTGGTCCACACCTTTAATTGGAATCACACCTTGTGCTGGAGGCCTACTTAAGAACACTGGAAGAAGACTTACTCTTTTTCGCCTGCTTACACTTTCTTTCCAGCATGTCTGTTGGGGCCTACTTCTATAGAAGACCAGCTTAAACAACTAGCCTTGTGGGACAAGTGGCTCTCTGAGTTCGAGGCCAGCCTTGTATACAGAGTGAGTTCCAGGACAGCCAGGGCTACACAGTGAACCCTGTCTCGGGGAGCAAGGGAACATACGAAGAAAGAGAATTTATTCTATATTAGGAATAGAATGGGGAGGGCTGGCTCTATCGGTCAGAAACTGACACAGTTCTCCATAATCACAAGGTTCTAACTAATTCATCCGCCTTGTGCTTCATTCAGTCCAGGTCTGGCCTGAATTGTTATTACTATTTTGGTTTTGTGTTTTGTTTTTCAAGACAGAGTTTCTCTGTGTAGCCCTGGCTGTCCTGGAACTCACTCTGTAGACCAGCTTGACCGTGAACTCCTAGTTCTGCCTGTACCTCCTGGGTACTGGGATTAAAGGTGTGTGCAGCCATGCCCTGCTTTGGTCTGGCTATTTTTGTGGGAATATCACATTTTATGCATACAAAGAACAGATGTTACTTCAGGTCCTGCAGTGGTAGGAAGGCCCAGTGGTAGGACCTGATGAAGATGAGACTGAGTAGGCAGGAAAGCTAGTAAGAGGAAACCCTTAGCGTTTTCTTGACATTATGAACCACCATTGTCCACGTCTTATTTTTGATTTTTTTTCTCTGACATAACATGGATATAGACATATAATGATTATTATACCTAACTTTGACATAATCAAGAACACAGTATAATCTAAAGAAATCAAGTGTCGGAGGAGACATCTTTATGAAGCAATTATCCTTTGTTCAACCAGAGTGACTACCTGGTTTTTGTTTGGTTGGTTGGTTGGCTTTTTG
Organism: Montemys delectorum; assembly: GCA_019843815.1. NCBI lineage: Eukaryota > Metazoa > Chordata > Mammalia > Rodentia > Muridae > Montemys > Montemys delectorum. The sequence goes on along the minus strand of JADRCD010103873.1, from coordinate 2,951 downwards.
TTTGTTTGGGTTTATCGATACATGGTAGGGTTTCTCTGTGTATCCCTGGCTTTTTTAGAACTCACTCTGTAGACCAGGCTAGCCTCTCAGAGATTGTCCTGCCTCTTTCTCCTGAGTGCTGGGGTTAAAGGCCTGCACCACAATCCAGTGAAATAAGTTTGTTTTTTCTGTTTTGGGTGATTTGTTAGTTTGTTTGTTTTTTTAGTTTTCTTCTGACTATGATTATAGGTATTGTGTTTTATAAAAAAGAAAGAGCTAGGAGTATGTTTGGTAAGAAGGAAGAGTGCCTCTGTGGGCCCATGCTGAGGCATCCCTTCCCTCTGAGGCAACAGCCACATGACAGAAATAGTATAGAATAGAGTTTATTGCTGGGCAGTGGTGGCGCACACCTTTAATCCCAGCACTTGGGAGGGAAGGATAGGCGGATTTCTGAGTTCAAGACCAGCCTGGTCTGCAGAGTCAGTTCCAGGACAGCCAGGGCTATACAGAAAAGTCCTGTCTTGAAACACACCGCTCCCCATCCCCCCCAAAAAAAACTCCCCAGGCCAGCATCTACATCAGAACCAGAGTGAGCTCCCATGCTTTTGCATAGGCTAGTAATGTGCACATTGCCACGGGAGAATCTAGATCCCACCAAGTGGTGGTAGACAGGTTGACAAGATGCCTTTGTGAGGGACTGATGTTCAGCCCCGGGATCAGTCACTACCAGACGACTTGGCTCCCTGAAAGATGCTTGGATCTGGTTAGTGAAGCAGCCAGAAATTAGAGCGGCTCCAGTGCCGGCCGCAAAGGTCAGCACAGCTCACTGGCCAGTGTTCTTAGAGGAGATGTGGATGACATCAGCAGGATTCTCCATGGCAACAATGGCTAGGGCTGTCAGCAGCAGCGACTCCTGGGGCCCTCCTCAGATTTATGATGTAGGTGCCATCACTTTGCCTTTTGTGGATGATTCCTTCTAGAAGTCAAGGTTAGTCCCACCAAAGTGGGTTCTTATGGTGAGGACATCCTCCTCTTTCATCTGCAGGACATTGTGTGAGTTTCCTTTCATAATGAACAGACACCAGAACCATGTCCTATCGACTCCTCTTTTGGCAGTGTAGAAAAAGCCTTAGTTTTTTTGTTTGGTTGTTTGAAGAGAAAATGATGTAATGACTAAAGTGTGATAGTGTAAAAGAGGCATCAAAGCATGGAATACCACAATTCTGTCTGCACCTGCTCAGAAGCTGTAAACCCACACTGCCCTGCGGGACCCCTGAGAGAATCACTTCACTGAGAAACAACAGCCTCTTAACACAGTCTCCTGTTCAAGAGTCCTCTTTTGAAATAACAGTGAAACAAACATTTCACTGTTGTAATGTGTGTCTTTTTATTATAATGATGAGTTTTAGTAGGTTTTGTTCTAACTTTTTTAGTCCCAAATCTAGAAATGTAGCCTTTGGTTCTAGCATTTGGTCAATTTTGATAACACACACTGTTACGAAATACAATGCAAAGACGGGGTACCTTTGGTGGACCCATCCAAGGTTCACCCCGGAGAATTTATGCCAGGCAACAGGTCTGGTATAAAAGGGGTTTACTGAGGGAGGAGAGAGGAGTGAGCGCCTGGGGAAGGGTTAAAGGCAGAGATAGAGCTATGAGGGCAGATAGCAGGAGCGGGGGGGGAGGATGGAGTCCAAGAACTGAGTGGGCAGGAGAGAACTCTGGGGTGGTAAGGCGGGCCCTTTTTAGCCACAGCACACCTGGTGAGCCTGACAGCATCAGCAGGTGATGGCAGCAGATGTAAGCATTTGCTGGGACCCTGAGAGCAGGCTACCACAGGCACACACGCAGGGACTTATTTCTGTATAAATTGGTTAAAGAGCGGATCTGTGGCTGGAGACAGTCAGAACTCAGCGGGAAGGGTATATGCTGCACCAGACCAAAGACCAGAGTTTGCACTCCAGCAGAAGGCAGAATGGGTCTCTTAAAGGAACATAGTACTTGCCAAATAGGCAGGGCAGCTGGCCCTAGAGCAGCAGGCATCTTCCTGTTTCAGCCTACCCGGGGCTGGAATGAAATGTACCACCATTCCCTGGACTGACTCTAGCTGTTCTATGAAACATCTCCAAGGCTCATTTAATTGAGAGATATGCACACACAAATAAATAAAATGGAAGAAAAAAAAAAGAGAGACTCAAGTTAACTCTGAAGCTTCAGTTACCACTTAAAGATACCTTGTAATAATAGTGTGTCAAAATGTCTTCTTTTAGCAGAGGCATCTGCTTAGGTTTTTTGTTTTTGTTTTTGTTTTTTTGTGTTTGTTTGTTTTTTTAAATAGGGGAATAAGTAATGTTTTCTAATTGGGATATATCTTTTTTAAAAAAATCTTTTATTTATTTATTTTTTACACTCCAGATTAACACCCCCACCACACACACACACACCCACCCTCCACCTGGAATGGGATATATCTTAGATTTGGAAGAATAAGAGTCAAAGGCTTTTAATTATTGATTTTTTTTAATCACCATCCGACTATTTTACTATTGATCAGAAGGCTGTCAGCATAATAAAATTCTGTACGATAGGCCAAAATTGTATGAGTAAATTTAGATATTTGCGTACTAAAATGGTTCCAGAATGCCCCAGGTAGAAAAATACTTTGTAAAATTGGGTTTTTGTCCCCTTGCTGGTATTAAAACTGGTAAGGGCTAAAGATGTAGCTCACTTGGCCATGTCACCTAACCTGCATCAAGCTCTGGGTTTTATTCCTATCACCACTGATATTTCTCTGCCAGTAAAATGAGCCAGTTCAAGTCAGATTAATATATATATGTATATATATACATATATATGAGCAAGTTTATTTGGAAACAGCTTTCTGTGTGGGCAAGTTCACTGGCTAGAAGGAAAGAGGCAGGGAAGTTAACTGGGAAAGGAGACAGAGGAAAGGGGAGGGGGGGAGAAGGGGG
>JADRCD010103871.1:0-10509 GCA_019843815.1 Montemys delectorum | reverse complement strand
CTGCTTCGCCTGCTTGCCTTGTGGGACTGAGCAATTGCTGGATCCTTCGACTTCCATTCACAGCTGCTGCCGCGACTGTTGTTGAGAGTTGATTGTTGGGAGTTGGACTACAAACTGTAAGTCATCAATAAATCCCTTTACTACATAGAGACTAAGTTCTGTGACTCTAGAAAACCCTGACTAAGACAATGACCAAAACAAAAGAAAGAGAAAATAAATATGGAAAACTCAAACCAATGGAATAAAAAAGCCTAAACCTCAAAGGAAACAAAACCCAAACCAAAAATTAAACAAACAAACAAACAAAAAATCAAGTTATGCAGTATTCCCTTCTGCAGTTTAGCAGCACTGAAATACACCATGTGACCAGCCTTGAAGACAGGGTAGAAAGGCAGTTTCAGATGTAAGAGCCTATCAAGGCAAGTGTTGCCATGTGTGTTTGGGGGCTTTGTAAATTAAGCCTTCCCAATGCCAAGGATGAGACATGTTATAGGTTTTTGCTTAAAGTCTTTTAACTTTACTTAACTCACCTCCATTAAATATTCTCTATGGCAGATCTGGACAAGTATTAGTTTATAGTCCTGTACTTTTTCTCCTGAATGCTGAGCAGCTCTGGATGTACTTCAGCCTTCTCAGCCTTCTTTGAAGCCCTGCCTGGTACAACCTCAGCAAGAGGGGAATCCCACACACCTCTTTGTGAAAACAAATCTTCCTTGCCTACCTGGGTCCTCCTATTACCTCTGATCAAATCTTTCTACTCCTAAGATGAAAGTCTTCTTGATGTACACCAATAATTTTGTAGCATAATATAACATACCTTAAACAATATAATATACAGTATAATTTCTAGCAAGCTATGTGTTCTTTATGCTTTGTCCTGGAAGTTCATAGATCCCCTTCCCCTTTTTATGACATATACTTCGCACAGCAGCACTGACTTGGATATGCTATTGCTGTCTTTGCTCTGAAATGGCTGTAGAGCCTAATGCACTTAAAGCTTTGTTCTTTCCCAAGTTTACACTTTTTACATTAGTTGCAAATGGAGAAATTTCTTACGTTCTCAGCTTGAAGCATGATAAAAGCTCTTATTGTCCCTAAACAGTTAATTCTAATAATCATCTGGTCCAGCCCTACTTTGAGAAATGAACAACTGTAGGTACACAGTTAAATCAGTAGAATTCTCTGAAATGCTGTTTTGGGCAATAATTTACAATACACATTTTCATATAATGTCTTTGAAACTCTAAAATGTATGCTATTGCTGCCAATCTGAGGATGAAATTTCCAGGATTTGGACAGTCCCACTTCCCCAGCCCCAAGCTTCCTAACATCACTAACATTAATAGTCTATAATTTGTTAAGAGTCTCTTGGAATCTCCTGACCAAGACATCAAATGGAGGTTTCCAATGCCTTGTATTGGGAATTTTTTATTAGATAGCCTATGACTCTTGTGGGAGACTTGTTATCCCAGTGGCATAACTCTCTGTGTGTGTGTGTGTGTGTGTGTGTGTGTGTGTGTTTGTGTGAGTGTGTTTGTGTGTGTTATGCGATTTTAGTTAAATATTAACTAGTATGACTCCTGAAGGGTATTTTAAACATATTAGTGTTAATTATTCCTACAAATTTCCTCTCCTTCTGTATTGTCCCCCCTCTTCTCAAATTAAACCTCTCCAAGATGAAGTCTCTTGACACCTTGGCTCTCAAAGTTCTCAGGCTATGCAAAAAGGTGTGTAAGCTCAGGAAGGCCACCTGCTACACTTTGCCTTTCTTAGTTGGCTCTTGCTAAACACCTATTTTTCTATTTTTTCTATTTTTTTGTTTATTTGTTTGTTTTGTTTGTTTTGTTTTCAAGGCAGTGTGTGTGTGTGTGTGTGTGTGTGTGTGTGTCCGTCCGTTCCTGGGTATCACGGAATTCATTATAAAGATCAAGTGAGCCTTTAACTCAGAGGTCTCCCCAGCTCTGCAACCTGTATTCTGGGATTAACATGAGCCAACACTACTAGGCATCTAAGGACTGGTTAATACTTTTCAAAATTGTTAAGGTCCCATAAAACTTGCATTTAAATGGATAGCATCTGAATCTGCAACTATCATATTATACAGTAAACCAAAAAACTTATAAAATACAATTGTGTGGTGTTGGGCTGATGGCATAGTTGTTGAAGTGCTTGCCATGCAAATAGGAGGACCCGAGTTTGCATGTCCAACAAGCATGTAAAAAGCCACCTAAGCTGGCAACAGAAATACTTTCTCAATGAATGCTAAACTCACCATAGGGGGCTCTTTCAAATGAGGGCTTTTTATACCCAGAGTATTCTTATGTTTTAATTATGTGTGTACACACACAGACACACACACACACACACACACACACACACACACACGTACATGTATGCATGGTGCTTGCAGAAACCAGAAAAGATCACTGGAACTCTGGAAGCTGAAGGTACTGGCAGCATGGGGGTGAATGGCAGAAGAGACCAGGAAGAGAGAGAGAGAAGAGAGAGAAGAGAGGATGAAGATGCCATGGGTTGGGATTCAAAGCAACACCGACCTGAAGTCTGGTCAATTGGAGTTAAAAGCAGCCCAGATAAAATATAGTAATAACTTGGGGTTATCAATAGAAGATAGATTTTAATAGAATAGAGGGTAAATATCTTCCCAGCTCTAGTGCTGATTAAAGCTTATTTTAATATAAAGGTTGTGTGTGTGTGTTATATACAGGAACTAAATTGCCAAAGATGGAGAAGAAATCCCAGATTGGGATTAAATATTTTCTACAACTAAAGGCAGCCTTTGGAGTTTCATTGTTTATTTATTTATTTTTTGGTGTGTGTTTATTTTTTGAGGTATATCTTCCTATTGTCTCAGTACTCCAAAAACACCCCCTTGAAATCTGACAGAGATCAGGATTAGGATAAAAAGAATCTTCTGTCCTAGAGCTCCTGTGGACAGTCAGGCTGCCACAGCTTGCCACATACTGCCCGGCTATCCCTGTGGCATAAGAGAGAGACATAAATGATGATGCGCATTAAACATGAGTTAGACATACCATCCTGCCACCAACATATTTCTAAAGTACATATCACCAGGCCCTTGTTGAACCCTGGAAGCAAGCCAGGGCAAACTACAGAAGGACATTTTTTTCCCCTGCTGTAACTTCTGAGTGGCCAGACTTACCAGGGCAATGCATTTCTGTAGCTTACAAGGCTCTATGGTAATGTGTTACATTCCTAACCATCCTTTCTCCTGGTGGCAGTGTTGCAGACATCCTAAATGGTGATGCCCTAGTCAACCAGAAAAGTGCCCTTTTACCTGGTCCTTCCCATGGGTTACCAGAAATAGCAAGCACAGGAACTTTACACAATGTTTTCTTTTCTTTTTATTTCTATTTTTCTTTGTATTTTTATTGGATATTTTCTTTATTTACATTTCAAATATTATCCCCGTTCCAGGGTTCCTCCTTCCTGGATTCCCCTAACTCATACTCCCTCCCCCTGCTTCTATGAGGATGTTTATCCACCCACCCACTCCCACCTCCCTGCCCTTGATTCTCCTTCACTGAGGCATCTATCAAGCCTTAATAAGACCAAGGACCTCTCCTCCCATTGATGCATGGCAAGGCCATCCTCTGCTACATATGCAGCTGGAGCCATGTGTTCTCTTTTGATGGATTAGTCCCTTGGAACTCTGGGGGTTGTGGTTGGTTGATATTGTTGTTCCTATGGGGTTGCAAACCCCTTCAAATTCTTCAGTCCTTTTTCTTACTCCTCTATTGGGGACACTCAATCTAATGGTTGGCTGAGAGCATCTGCCTCTGTATTTGTAAGGCTCTGGCAGAGCTTCTCAGGAGACAGCCATATCAGGTTCTTTTTAGCATGCACTTCTTGGCATCCCCAATAGTGTCTGTATTTGGTAACTGTATATGGGATGAATCCCCAGGTGAGATTGTCTCTGGATGGCCTTTCCTTCAGTTTCTGCTCTACACTTTTTCTCCATATTTGCTCCTGTGAATATTTTGTTCTCCTTCTAAGAAGGACCAAATCACCCACACTGTGGTCTTACTTCTTCTTGAGCTTCATGTAGTCTGTGATTTGTATCTTGGGTATTTGGAGATTTTGGGCTAAGTCCACTTATCAGTGAGTGCATATCACGTGTGGTCTTTTGCAATTTGGTTACCTCACTCATGATGATATTTTCTAGTTCCATCCATTTGCCTAAGAATTTCATGAACTCATCATTTTTAATAGCTGAGTAGTACTCCATTGTTTAAATGCATCACATTTTCTGTATCCATTCCTCTGTTGAAAGATATCTGGGTTCTTTCCAGTTCCTGGCTATTATAAATAAGGCTGCTATGAACATAGTGGAGCATGTGTCCTTATTGCATGTTGGAACATCTTCTGGGTATATGCACAGGGGTGGGCCTTATATAACTGGGTCCTCTAGTAGTACTATGTCCAATTTACTGAGAAACCGCCAAACAGATTTCCAAAGTGGTCGTACTAGTTTGCACTCCCACCTGCAATGGAGGAGTGTTCCTCTTTCTCTTCATCCTCGATAGCATCTGCTGTCACCTGAGTTTTTGATTTTAGCCATTTTGACTAATGTGAAGTGGAATCTCATTATTGTTTTGATTTGCATTTCCCGTATGACTAAGGATGTTGAACATTTCTTTAGGTGCTTCTCAGCTATTCAATATTTCTCATTTGAAAATTCTTTGTTTAGCTCTCTCTCCCATTTTTAAAAATATGGTTAATTGATTCTCAGGATTTTAACTTCTTGAGTTCTTTGTATATATAGGATATTATCCCTCTATCAGATGTAGGGATGGTAAAGGTCTTTTTCCAGTCTGTTGGTTGCCTTTTTGTCCTATTCACAGTGTCCTTTGCCTTACAGAAGTTTGCAATTTTTTGAGGTCCCATTTGGTAATTATTGATCTTAGAGCATAAGTCATTGGTTTTCTGTTCAGGAAAATTTCCTATGTGCCCATGTGTTCTAAATTCTTCCTCAATTTCTCCTCTATATGTTTCATTGTATCTGGTTTTATCTGGAGGTCTTTAACCCACTTGAATTTGAGCATTATACAAGGAGATAATATTGGGTCAATTTGCATATTTCTACATGCTGACCACCAGTTGAACCAGCACCATTTGTTAAAAATGTTGTATGTTTTCCACTGGATGATTTTAACTCCTTTGTCAAAGATCAAGTGACCATACGGTGGGGGTTCATTTCTGGGTCTTCAGTTCTATTCCATTGATCTTCCTCCCTGTCTCTGTACCAATACCATACAGATTTTATTAATACTGCTCTGTAATACAGCTTGAAGTCAGGGATGGTGATTCAAACAGAAGTTCTTTTCTTGCTGAGAATAGCTGCCCAAATCTGCTGAGAAACAAGAATATTTGTAGACTTTGGAGAAACCATTAAGTACAACCTCAGCAGAAGTCAAATCTGATGGTGTTGAATGGGGACATCAGCCATGTAAAGGGGCTGAGAACATGCCCCAGAGGGCTGCCCAATGGAATCAAGAGCTGTCAAGATGGAACATAGAAATTAGTAAGTAGTAACTCAGAATTATCAGTGGGAGGTAGATTCTACCAGCATGGAGTTTAGGCAGTTTCCCATCTATTGTGCTATTTAAGGCATATTAAAATATAAAGGTTGTGTGTGTCTTGTTTCAGGAATATAAACCAATAATTTGAGCAATACTCTGTGCTGGGATTTATTAAAATACTAATACTACAGAAAAAACACACCTTTAATCCTGATATTAAATCTGGAAATAATCTGGACCGTGCCTTCTGCTCGAAGCCTATATAAAGGACTTGGAAAAGAAAGCTTTTGTTCTTTGTTTGCTTACTCTTCAACTTCTAGCATGGCTGTTCCTTCACTGGCAATAGAGCCTGCTTCTTTGGGACTCAAACTTACATACATATGTGTGCATGTATATATATTTGTATATATACACACATATATACGTATATATATGTTTGTGTAAATTTATATATATATATATATTTTATATATATAGACAGAGAGATAGATATTCTGAATATCTATGTTCCAAATGCAAAGGCACCTACATCTGTAATAGAAACATGACTAAAATTAAATTACACATTGAATTCCACACATTATTAGTGGGACAGTTTTATACCCCACTTTCACCAGGGGACGGGTCATCCAAACAGCAACTTAACAAACCCATAATGAAACTAACTGTAGTTATGAATCAAATGGACAAAACAGATATCTACAGAATATTTGACTCAAACACAAGAGAATATACTTCATGAAATCTTCTTCAATATTGACCATATACTTTTTGAGAAAGCAAGCTTCAACAAATTAAAAAAAAAATTGAAGTAATGCCCTATATCTTAGCAGACCACCATGTCTTCAACAACAACCAAAAGCCTGCACATTCAAGGAAACTGACCAACTCTGTACTCAATGACCTCTGATTCAGAAAAAAACATAAAGAAAATAAAGAGTTTCTAGAGTTCAATGAGAATGAAAGTCGAACAAACTTATGTTATACAATAAAAGTTGTTTTGGAAGAAATGTTCATAAAACTAATATCCTTCATAAAGAAATTACCTGAATTTCAACATACCTGGAAGCTCTAAAACAAAAAGGACCAACACACTCAAGAGGAACAGATGGTAGGAAGTAATCAAACTCAGGAGGTCTTGGACAAGGTGGTGAAGGCTGCTTTAGCAGGCTTCCCGCTGGACTCGCACTGGCACCTAATGGATGCATCTGACAGGGGATGGCTACTGTACCGCTTGGCTGATCTCATTGACCAACCTGGCAGCCTGGGAGATCCTGGACAACCTCAAGCCTATCTCATCTCCTACCTGGTGGAGTTGGACATGGTACTGAAATGTCTCTGCTATTGTGCTGGGTGGAGTAACAAGTACCACGTGAAAACCATTCCTATCGTTGGAGACTTCTTCAACTACACCCATCAAGATCCTTTGGGTGTGTGCAGACAGATCATTTTGTGGAACTTCCTGGTCATGATGTAAGTGTGGAAATTGGCCCCAGCTTGGGCATCTGGAAACATGGTGGTGCTGAAAGTGGCCAAGCAGACACTGCTCATTGTGCTATATGTGGCCCACTTGATCAAGGAAGCAGGTTTCCCCTTGGCATGGTCAATATTATTCTTGGATTCTACCCTACCACTGGGGCTGCCATCACATCCCATGAGTATGTGGACGAAGTGGTGTTCACAGGCTCCACCTAGGTTGACCACTTAATCCAGGTTGTTATAGGGAGCAGCAACCTCAAGAGAGTAACTCTGGAGCTGGGGGAAAGAGCCCCAACACCATCATATAGGACACTGAAATGGTCTTGGCTGTGGAGCAGGCCCACTTTGCCTTGTTCTTCAACCAAGGACAGAGCTGTTACACAGGCTTCTGGACCTTTGTGCATGACAAATTTATGGAACACTGTGTCCCAGGCCAAGTCTTCAAGAGTTGGGAATCACTTTGAAATTCAGACAGAGCAGGACCTGCAGGTGGATGAGACTCAATTTAAGAAGATCCCTGGCTATATCAAATCAGGACAACAAGAAGGGACGAAGCTACTTCATCCAGTCTACTGTGTTTGGAGACATAAAAGAAGGCATGACCATTGCCAAGGAGGAGTTCTTCTGATCAGTGATGCAGATCTTCAAATTCAAGACCATTTTGAATAGAGGGGAGTGTGGGACAATGCAAAATTCTAAGTACGGGCTGACAGTAGCTGTTTTCACAAATGACCTGGATAAGGCCATTTACCTCTCCCAAGTTCTCCAGGCTGGCACTGTGTGGATCAACTGCTAAGATTTTTTTTGGGGCCATTTGGTGGCTATATGATGTCTGGCACTGTGTGGATCAACTGCTAAGATTTTTTTGGGACCCATTTGGTGGCTATATGATGTCAGGGGGCAGCATGGAGCAGGGCAAATATGGCCTATAGGCCTATACAGGAGTGAAGAGTGTCATTGTCAAAGTGCCACAGAAGAACTCATAAAGCAGTATGCTTACTTCCTTAGCCAGCACCCATAAACCCAAAAAGATTCTGAGAAATGCCACCACATATACTGTACCTCCATAGAGAAACCCCTTTAGCAAAGTGTCTTGGGCTGAGAAAGTCAGAATTTGATAAACAGGGTAGGACTGGTAAGCAGTATATGGGGAAATCTCCCAGTATACTGGGTAGGGGTGGGAGCTCATGCATCCAGCTCTTCAGGATGCTGGGTCGCATCTGCAGTGCTTAAGCAAATGAGCAATAATAATGAACAGATCAAAAAAATTTATACTCCACAAAATTGAAAATCTAAATGAAAAAGAACAATTTTTCTTGAGAGAGTCCACATATCAAAGTTCAATCAAGAAATAGGAACTCCACCAGCCCAGTGTCTCGGGTTCCTTCCGGTCTGTCTGGGCTGGTGTCCAGAGCAGACCTTGGGCACAAGCTCTGCAGCCAGTCCCACAACACCCAGAGGAAGCTCCATTCCCAGGTGCTCTGACACACCCAGGATCACAGGTGAGGAGGAACCAACATCTGTCCCGACACTGGGAGTAACTGGGACCAGCAGGACCAGGCACACAGGAACTCCACCAGCCCAGTGACTTGGGTTCCTTCCAGTCTGTCTGGGCTGGTGTCCAGAGCAGACCTTGGGCACAACTCTGCAGCCAGTCCCATAACACCCAGAGGAAGCTCCACTCCCAGGTGACTTTACAAGCCCAGGATCACAGGATCCCAGAATCACAGACACAGCTTGACTCTGAGGAGTTCTGACACAACCAGGATCACAAGAAGGACAGGTTCCAGTCAGATTTAGCAAAGGCAGATAGCACTAGAGATATCCAGATGGTGGGGGGTGGGGGGCAAGCATAAGAAAATAAACAACATAAACCAAGGTCACTTGGCATCATCAGAACCTAATTCTCCCACCATAGCAAGTCCTGGATACACCATTACACCAGAAAAGCAAGATTCAGATTTAAAATCACTTCTCATGGTGATGATACAGGACTTCAAGAAAGACATAAATAGCACCCTCAAAGAAATACAAGAGAACACAGGTAAATAGCTAGAAGCACTTCAAGAGGAAACACAAAAATTCCTTAAAGATCTTCAGGAAAACACAATCAAACAGGTAAAGGAAATGAACAAAACCATCCAGAATCTAATAATGGAAATAGAAACGATAAAGAAAACAGAAACAGAGACAACCGTGGCCATACAAAACGTAGGAAAGAAATCAGGAATCATAGATGCAAACATCACCAACAGAATACAAGAGATAGAAGAGAGAATCTCAGGGGCAGAAGACACCCTAGAAAACATTGACAAAACAGTCAAAGAAAATGCAAAAAGCAAAAATCTCCTAACCCAAAACATCCAGGAAATCCAGGACTCAACGAGAAGACCAAACCTAAGGATAATAGGTATAGAAGAAAGTAAAGATTCCCAATGTAATGGGCCAGCAAATATCTTCAACAAAATTATAGAAGAAAACTTCCCTAACCTAAAGAAAGAGATACCCATGAACATACAAGAAACCTACAGAACCCCAAATAGACTGGACCAGAAAAGAAATTCCTCCCGACACATAATAATAAAAACACCAAATGCACTGAACAAAGAAAGAATTTTAAAAGCAGTAAGGGAAAAAGGTCAAGTAACATATAAAGGCAGGCCTATCAGAATTACACCAGACTTCTCACCAGAGACTATGAAAGCTAGAAGATCCTGGGCAGATATCATACAGACCCTACAAGAACACAAATGTCAGCCCAGGCTACTATATCCAGCAAAACTCTCAATTACCATAGATGGAGAAAACGAGATATTTTATGACAAAACAAAATTTACACAATATCTTTCCACAAATCCAGCTCTACAAAGGATAATAGATGGAAAACATCAACATAAGGAGCAAAACTACACCCCAGAAGAAGCAAGAAAGTAATCTTTCAACAAATCCACCCAAATCTAATTCCACCTCTTACAACAAAAACAACAGGAAGTAACAATTACCTTTTCTTAATGTCTTAATATGAAAATTAATATTATCAACATATCCTAAGCAATTGAAATCCAAAAATATGAGGAATTAGAAATTTGTTGATTGTCATCCAATGGTCTCTCTAATTTGGTAATTGGAGAAATAGGTCCAACATTGTACAATCTATATACATTTTCAGCTTGTTTGTTTGTGACAGTGTCTTGCTGTGTACAAAATAAGGGTCTTGAAATATTGCTTCTCCTATCTCAGCCTCTCTATTAGTAGTATTGTTTATTTCATGTTTTTACATTATACTATGGTTTTCAGAACAGCTTATATATTTCAAAAGTATTTATATACCCAAGGGAGACATGGACAATTAACTTGGGAGGTGGCTTGTAGGAAAGACAACAACTAAGAGTGAGACTGAATGCTTTGATTGACATTTGTAGCTCTTGTATCAAGTTTGAAGAAGAGGACTTTATAAGTTACTCTTTCT
>JADRCD010103858.1:648-11183 GCA_019843815.1 Montemys delectorum | reverse complement strand
CATTCCAGTCCCAACTTTATTTGTAAGAAGTCTTAGACACAGCCATGTCAGCACCGAGAAACCACATCTGGTCATCCCCAAGTTAAGACTCAGAGGTCTCCAGGAGAGGCGTGGAACCACAAGCCCAGGTACTCCTAGGCTGAGAAAAAAAAATCAGTGAGTTCTACAGGTCTTTGACTTCAGTAGGTATCCAGGTCCCCTGGAGGACATGGACTGACAAAGTCGGACTGCAGCAGAAACTCCATTTTCCCAGCTCAATGGCTATACTGAGTACCCAGCCTGCAGTTCACACCCAAGGAACCCTGATGCTGGATTTTTATGCATGGGGGGAGGTAAAGAGCCTGATCAGGACTGCACATGGGGCTGAACCACAACTTTCTTTGTCCTCTCTTTGTAAGGGCCCTTCCCCCAAGTGTCCCTAGTTAATAATGGCAGTTGGGCATGGTAGACCATGGTCAGCTGAGAGCACTTCACAAATAGGGGATGTGATTGCTGTTGTTCACTGCCACCTACAGTCTTAAGCCTTACCCACAACTTCACCTTAATCTTTTCCTTCTCTGGGGTTCCTTGGAACATTTGCAGAGAAAGAAGGCATGAAGTGCCACCTGTGACTGATGATTTTGTGCCACTACTATACATGGCCCTGTGAGATCATGGCAGGTAGCTTCCTCCATTTGCAGCTAAGGCTATGGATCAGCTTTGTGGGAGGTAGGAGATTCCATGATCTGTGGCATCCCTGGAATACCTGGAGTAGGAATGGAACCAGTGGCCTTACGAGGGAAGGATTTGGTCACTGCACTCAAGACCAGAGTACCCTATGACTTCTGCCCATGAGAAAGATGTCCTCCACACTTAGCCACCTCTGGGCTTCCCTCCCAACTGTCTGTGATTTTGTTTCCTGCTGAGGACAACATAGATTCACTCCACTATCCTTTGCTAGGCTCAGGGAATAGGCTGTAACGAGTGAGTGAGTAATACAGAGAGAGTGAATGGGAGGGGCGAGTATGGGAATGAATAAATGAATTGGCGCTGATGAGTGGCCTGCATAGGGGAGTAAGTTAACCATAAGTGAGTTAATACATAATTGGGCACATTGCAGCTCCTTGCTTAGGTAGGTCCTGGCTGGTTCCTGGGCACTACCCAGAGCTGTGCTGTCACCTCAGCACCAGCACCCAGAAACGTCACTGCTCATGGGAAATGAAACCATAATTTATGGCAGGTAGGGGAAATAAATTTAGAACCAGACCCTGCCTGTTACATAGCTCTAAGCAGGTTACTACACACACACACACACACACACACACACACACACACACGCTTACTTTCACATATTTTAATACAAAATGGCCTTAGGAGGACATTTTGGTCCAAGTCAGATGATGGTGGCATATGAGTTTGGGGGGACAGTGTTTGGTATCTAAGCATATGTACACAGAGAGGGGTTATCATTCAGGGCCAGACACTCTCGGCAGCTTCTTGAAACATCTGCTGAGTTACTGCAACCACTCAGAAAAGCCCACAGCCAGATTTTCACTTCCTTGGTTTGACTTTGGCAGGCCCCTCCCCACTGTATCCAGCTTCACTCTTTCACTGGGTCTTTTGAGACCTTTTTGAAAAGCTTTAGTGAGGGGACCTTTAGCACTCGTCACCTAGGAAACAACCCCCCCCAAATACATGTGATATACCCTTTAGCTCACTCACCTTGAGTCTCTAGCCACACCTCATCTTCTGAATAAGGCCTCCTTTGGCTCCACCACGGAACTGCTACAGTTGCCCTTGGCAACTCTCCCCAGCAACTTGAGTTCCAATCACCTTCTTTCTGCTTCACTTCTCCATCCTTCTCCATACCCTTGTCTACACCCAGCTTTCCCTTTTCCCTATTTTATATGTCTGTTACTCTTACAGGATATACTGCCTCTGGCTCCTCACACTTCATGTTCTCTTAATTCTTTTGGATATATATGTTGATCACTTAAAATGTGTGTATGGAAAGGAGAAACAGGCAAATATAAGCTATTCTATCCAAAGATGGACTGAAGTGTGATGACCAAAAATCAGGGGACATTCAGGAGATAAAAAGCACCCCTGTGGGCCTGAGAACCTGGCTTAGAGAGGAAAGAGGGATGGAGAGAGAGAGGGTAGAATCCAGCACAGAATCTTTGGGCTCTGGGCTTGGCCTTAAGGACAGTGAGGAGACATAGATGGCTGTAGGCAGGATAGATGAGGTTATACACTTACCAGTGAGTATGGTTACTGAAGAAGGCATGGTGAGATGGTATGAACAATAAGGAGCTGGTGCTAGCCTGACCACTAAAGTAGAGATAATTAATTAAGCATATGCAAAAGGTGAGACATGCTTTGAGTGGGTAAAACTATAAGAAATGTTGCCTCACCTTGCTGGATGTAGAGGAAGGAGGTAGGTTTCCTTCATCTATGCAGACACTGGAGCCACCATTTCCAAAACTGGTTGTCTTCATCTTAAGGATGAGGGCTGTTACTGACCTCTGAGAGCAGCTCTGGCCATGTACCCCATCCCCATGACAAAGGTGGAAGAAATTAGAGGAGAAGAAAACCCAAGTCAGGGCTGTTATATCAGGGTAAGGTACCCTGAAGGGCTAGGATTTTCACAATGATGTCAGATGCAGCCGGAAGTTGAACCCACTTAGTGTGGACTGTGTAGAGGCAGAATTCAGCCCTCATAGGGCTGTTGCTTGGCAACAGGCACCTGTGGGATCATGTCTCCTCTCAGGGTCTAGAAGGCAGGGAAGGTACATCTGTGGGACGGGATGGTATATCTGTGCTGACCTTCATGAAAGTGGGGTGGGTCACAACATCTACCAGAACATGTGAAGCACAGGGTAAAAAGATTATATTTTCAAGCTGGATGAACAAACTGTATCACCCAACATACTGGGATGCTCTGTTCCCTTCTGGCACATATTCAATGAGAGACATGAAGACAATTACACTCCTGTCTGTGATAGTGAGCCGCCTATGCAGCAGAGAGGGTTTCCTGGAGGGAAGGAGGAGGGAAGAGATTGGCAGAACGTCTATGCTTAGGGTCCAGGATGAACTGGACAATTGCTGATCTTGGGGAGCCCCTGTTGCCTTTCCAGTGGAGCCCTGCTCTGCCTCTGTGCACTCACCTAGAATCCTGCATTTCAACAGAGCAGACAGACATAGAAATGACTCTCCAGGCTGACTCATGACTGCACAGTCACTTGGACCCCCAGGCTACCTGAATCAAACTTTAGGTCAAGGAACTGAGGTGGAATGGGGTGGTAGGAGTTTTAAAAAAACTGAAGACTCAATCCTAGGTTGAGGCATCCCAGGGGTCAGGTAGTACTTACTCTGGCAAGTTGGCATAACACACATGTCTGACCAGCACTATCTTCAGGGCTGACAAAGTGGAAAGCAACCAAGCTGATTTTGCTCCACAGAAATGGCAAAACTCAGCCCCCATGGCCATTTGTTAAATATTTAACAAATAGCAGGGAGGAAACAAAGAAAAGTCCCAGCCACATGGTGTGGGAAACACGCACGACACAGAGAGACACATAGCCAAATACTTCACAGACACATTCAGACAGACAATGCACAAGTCTACACTGACATGCTCCCCAAACACAGATACACAGCCACATACACCAGCATACTGACACATTCACAAATAGACTCAGAGTCAGAGACACACATAAGCTCACACTCATCTGTTCCTTACCCCCTTTGCCACACAAACATGAACAAACCAAGTGAGATTGAGCCAGCTTATCATTTTCTTTTTTCCCTTATCTCTCTCTAACAAGAGACATTTCTCCTAGCTGGTTAGTCATACATATCCAAGCTCTTGTGCTTGCTCTTTGGTCAAACTATTCTTAGATGGACAAATGGAATTTAACTCCATTTTGACCATTGAAAAATCCATTGGCAAGTGTTTCCTTGCTCAGCCAACACTATTTATGCTTTAGCCATCCAGTACCATGCACAGACTCCCACCCTTTCACACATCAACCCATCCCCAATCCATCTGTCTACACATCCACACATCCTACCCATAATTTCATCGTACTTCCCTTCTGCAGGAGCCTGTGTAAGAAAGCTGTAAACTTACTGTGAACTATCAATGGGGCACAGAGCCCAGTGTTCTTCCCACAAGGTGGCCTCTTAGAAAGTATTGCCTAAATTATGATAAGTGAATGCACTTGAAAGCAAGGACACGAAGGGAATGCCCTGGCATGTCCACATAGTTCTGTGAGAAAGACAAAGTCCTAGGAGGACTATTCTCTGCTCTTTTCACATGAGCAAAGATGATAAGACATAACACCAGGTATATTCTCTCACTGTACTTGTATTTGCTTAAGCTAACCGTAACCATCACCTCATGGTTTTCTTGCTTTAATAATGCAAGTAAGAAGTGCTTTGTGTGTACTATTCTTGATCACAAATATCTGTAGTCCTCTGGTTACCCACTTATGTCTTTGTCATATCCTTCAATGGGTGAAAACAGCCTCTCTGGCCATGGGGCAAACTGACACCCATTCATCTACTGTGCATCTATTGGTCCATATACCTCACCCATTAAGCTACTTACTGACCTATAAACACATCTTTCTACCTATCAAATCACACATCTACTCAGTTATACCGAAGCCATACATCTACCTGTCCATTCAACCACAATCTACCTTTCCAGCTAGCATGTGTGTATTCATTTATAAATCTAACCATCAGCCCTCTTTCTCTCTGTTCACACATTCATCTCAGTGGGCATTCATATCTAAATGGGTATACTCCTGTATACTTACCCTGTGCATTCTTCTGTCTTTTTTCTAGGAATTCTCTCACCAAGGATAGGACTGTTTGGGGGCTAGCTAGAGTATACACTCACTTGTTCTAAATTGAGTCAGGAGGAAACAGTTGGAAATTTCTTTTCTTTTCTTTTCTTTTTTTGGTTTTCCGAGAATGAGGTTCTTTGTGTAGTCCTGGCTGTCCTGGAACTCACTCTGTAGACCAGGCTGGCCTCAAACTCAGAAATCCGCCTGCCTCTGCCTCCCAAGTGCTGGGATTAAAGGCGTGCACCACCACTGCCCGGCGGAAATTTCTTAAGCTTGATCTGAAGCAGAGTACCCAATATCATTGTCCCCTAGAGAACCAAAGGCCCTACCTGCCTATGTGTTTTGTGAAGTTTGTGTTGTGTGTCTAAAACATGTTTATGTCTGTGTTCTATGTTTATTATATGTTTGTTTTATATGTATAAGTTATAGATTGAGGATTGTGTGTGTTCTGTTTGGTAAGTGGTGGTATGACAGACATATGTATGATGTGCTAAATGGTATATGCTATCTAGTGTCTCTGTGTGTGTGTGTGTGTGTGTGTGTGTGTGTGTTATGTGTTGATGAGTTGGTGTTGTGTGTGCTGTTTGAGTGTCATGTTTGTGGTGTTTGTAGATGGTTTGTGTTCATGCTGTGTGTGTTATGATTGTGTTACTGGACAGAGGTCTCCAGAGGTGTCAACATGTCAGAAGGGACATTTGTCACCCTTTCCTTTGTCCTATGCTATCTTTCTTCCCTCTGCGTTTCTGCTTGTATCTCTGAAGGAGGCCTCTCCTGGGGAACATTTCTGAAACTTCATATTTCTGCTTACTCATCCTTCAGTCAGTACAGTAGCTGACCATTGTGTCTGGCTCCTATATTCATGCTCTCTGCCTTGGTGCAAGCCCTATTCTTCATTCCCCAAGGAGAAAGTACCCTTGGTAGGGTATGAAGTGGTCAGCTATCTGTCTGCTTTTTCTGACTTGATGCCTACAGGAATGTTCAGCTAGGCAAGAAAGGGAGGGCTCTGTCTCTTTTGCTCAGTAAAGCCAGGACACAGCTTTGGGGTACCTGGCAGGTCTCTTGCTCCTGTACACCATACACCTGGGGATGGGCTTGGCTTGGTATAGGGGTATGCCTTAGAGCTGGAAGCCCTGACAGTTGTGAGGACAAGGAAAAAATGGGAGAGTCTTCCTTTTTGGGGGGGTGGTTTCTCAAAGAAAACATGCGGACACTATATCAAGGACTTGGAACAGAAAACCTCAGCATACAGATGAGGCAAACTGAAGCTGGGTGGGTCAGAGGGAGGGCTTCTTAGAGAGTGCTATCACACCATGAGCACAATGGTGTCTTTTCTAACCAAGAACCTTACAAGCCCGTGGGAGAAGAGTCTAAGAGATCTGAGGAGGCGTGCAAGTAATAGGGTGGAGTAGAGTGTGGCAAGCCCCAAATCTCCACACACCTCTAGAGACTGGGGGTCATTTTGCCAGAAATAGCTTTGTCACTGTTTTTTTTTTTAAAGCAGTGGATATGGTGGTTGTTGGAGTGTCATTATAAGGTACAGAGGGCAGGACCCAGGGTTTGTTCCTGTTGTGTGAGGACAGGTGATCCTGTGTGATAGACACAGGCTAGAGAGGACCATGCTACTGTCTTTGGACACGGAGGGAGGAGGATCCTTTTTCTTCCGGGATGTATTACCTGTAGATCTGGAAGCTTGATAGGGAAGAAGCAGATAGTCATGAACAGCCATGGGAATGTGAGCTGTAAGTTCCTATGTGAGCTTTTATTCCTGCCCACTTTGGAATTAGACTTGGGACTGACTACCATTTTGGTTGCCACAGAAACCCATTACTAGTTTCCATCATGATAAGGAAAGGGCAGGGCTCTGAGCCCCTGTCATAGATAGGTGTACATCCTCCACTGTACACACTCATAACTCATCATAAGGCACAGTCTGTCAGAGACCCAGTTTATTAATTCAGTGCTGGAAGTGGACTTAAATTTCTCTGCCTTCAGACCATCCACTCATGTCTCCAAATGGCACAGCTAGATCTCTACATGTGCTACGAACTGACTCCAGACAATGTTCAGTTCAGACGTTCTCAGGACCTATCTTGGTTCCTCTTCCACTCTCCTCTGGCATCCAGATCCAGGCCTTACTTGTTTCCCTTCTGGACTCTAACTTTCTCAGCTTTCAGGGCTTCATAGCCTTCTCTTCTGCACCCTTTAATCCACAGTCCCTTACTTCCCTAGGAAGAGTCCCATCCTTCTCTTTCTGGTGTGAGGTGGCATAATTATCAGCAATTCTCTCTTCCAGGTACCCTGGCCTTCTGCCAGGGCATTGTTCGTGACCCCAGATGAGAAGTACCTGTGCTGGGGTTTGAATTGGCTCAGCTGCATGGAGCAAGCGAGGGGATTCAAAGTTATAGGCTTCATGGGAAGGAGGACATGGGGAGTGTGTCCTCTTGGATCAGTAAGCTCTGAATGCACTTCACAGAATAACAGCCTTTCTGCGGCTTTCCCAGGGCTAGGCTCCAGTGGACGCTGGCTATCTCCAGCATGTGGGGATGAGCAGCTATATAGTTTCTCTTTGCGTACTGGAGCAGTGTTTGTGGGGCAACCCCCACGAACCCCCATAAAAGTAGCAGAGTTACTGGCAGGGGAGGGCAGAAAAAAAAGCCCAAACTTTGACAGATTTGGAAGGGGGCAGCTGTTTACTTTGAAGACTGTAAAAACATCATTTCCTGCTTTCTTGAGTTTTAGGGTTGCTGGTGAAAGATCTGCTATTATTTTGATATTATTTTCTTTTGCCTGCGAGTTAACATTTTCCCCTTAGTGCTTTTCATATTTATTTTCTTAGTATCTTTTACACCATATTATGATATTACACAATAGTATGGTATTCTTTGGAGAATTCTCTGGACAAACCCATGTAGGATTCCAGATTGCTCTTGTGTTTGAATATCCACTTCCATTGCAAGGCTAGGGAAATTTTCAGCACTTACATTTGGCGTCTACCTTCGGTGGGTGGCGCCACTCCTGGGCAGGTGATCCTGAGTCCTTTAAGAAAGCAGGCTTTCTTCCAGTTGTTTTTGGTCCTGTTGTTTTGTTACAGTATCAGAAAGCAAACTAGAGCAATGTCTGAATGGATTATTGCCTGAATTTTATCCTTTGTTCCTGAAATTGGTCCTTCTCTGTCTTGTCTGTTAATGCTTTCCCCTGTGAGTCTTCATTGTGCACACAGATGGTGCTTCATTTGATTATTTCTTTTCATTCATTTCCATTTCATTCTTTCTAACTCTTAATTTCTTTGTTAACTTTCCCTCATATTTTTGGATTTCTTCTGCAAATTAATGCCTCTTTCATCCACTTTTCTGGCTTTTATTTTCATCCAGAGCCTGAATTGCTCTCTTTACTTCAATCACTTGCTTATTAGAGTCCTCAATATGGCTCCTTTATGAGATTTTTTTAAAACTTATTTTATGTCAATGAATGCATGAATATATACCATGTATACCTGGTACACTTGGAGGGCAGAAGAGAGCATCAGATCCCCTAGAACTGTTGTTTCAGATGGTTGTGAGCCACCATATGAGTGTTAAGAATCAAACCTGGTCCTCTGTAAGAGCAACAAGTGTTCTTAAGCACTGAAACAACTTCCTACCTTTGACGTCTGCCCTCCCATGCCCCCTCAATGATATTTTTATTTAATCAAAAATAGAAGTCTGGAATATTGTTCTAGCATTTCAGTTACCTCAGTAACTTTACTTTTCAGAACTAAGGAGCTGTGAGTTTCTGGAGGTCCCTCCCTTTTTTATTTTCCTAATTCTTTTATATGTCTGTTCCTTTTTATGTGAGTCCTTCTGGTGAGTGGTCTTCACTGTGGATTGTGTCCTCCACTACTATTTAGAGGTGAAGCAGACTGTAGTCTTGATACAATATCGTGACAGCAGGCCAGTGTCATGTTGCCGAAGACACTTTGTATACCTCGTCCATGCTTCTGACAAGGCTCAAAAGAGAGCGTCACTGTGTGGAAAGTCCAGTCTCTACTGACCTTTTTGTCTTTTGCCTTCGTATTACAAAGTCATGTCTGGTGTTTGGGAAAGCGTTCTTTCCACAAGTGAAGGTTTCTTTGGGGCTCTCAGGAGTGTCTTAGACCCATTTACTTATGTTTACTCTCCTCATCCAGACATGTCAGAGACTACCCTAATTTGAGCTTTACCCCTTCTAAATTCCTGTGTGGCTTGCTCATGCAGGTATGATGCCTCTCTGTCAGTCCATTTTGGAGCACCAAAGGAGAATCTTAGCTTCAGGTTCCCATGGTTCACTTCTGCTTCCATCTCTGCAGCCTGATCTACCCTGGCTGGCTCTCCATGCACACTGTATGTATCCAGGCACTCGTTACATGTCCAAAGCCCAGACAATCTTCATCCAGCTCTGTCACAAGTCATCTTGGAATAGACTAAAGCTAGCAAGGGAATTTTTTGGAGATGGGCCACCATTTTGCATGGCTGTGATGGGTGCACTCTGAGCTATAGAATCCTTGGAGACTTCATCCCAGGATTGCTTCTTGCTGCTGATATGCATCTCCTGCCACTATTCCATAGCCTAATGATTCCTAGGCATCTGCCCATCCTATTGGGCAAATTTCCTGCACATCAATATAAAGATATACTTTCATTTAATAAAGCCATATGAAGATGTACTTTCTTGTAGTAAAGCTGTGTAGACAAATTAAGAATTTCACAATTCCTAAGAATGATCTTATAGTATTACTAAATTAATACAGGTAATTTCAAACCCTCTCTAGTATGAAAGGTGCAAATAGAGTTCCATAAACCTTCATGTGTCACGTGCTAATTACACTGAGATGAGAAACAGGCTTGAAACACATTTATGACTAAGGAGAAACACTCATACTAGGTCAAATCCAAGGATGAAGTTACAGGCATGCACTTGCTTTGAACTTATAATGAGTGTGTAGAATGAAACACAGCTTTGAAGTTACTATGAACATCCTTTTGTAACTTGCTTTGAAGGTAACTCTTTATCTATCCAAGAGGTAATTCTTTTTTCCATAGAGAACTTTTTGTCTAAAAGTTATAAAAAGCTGAAAGCAATAATAAAATTTGAGTGTAGCCATTTCTGTTACATCCAGTATGTGTGTGTGTGTGTGTGTGTGTGTGTGTGTGTGTTTCTGCCTGTGTGACTCCCCTTTCCCTCTTTCTTCCCCTTCTTTTCTCTCTGGCTCATGAAG
Source organism: Montemys delectorum (assembly GCA_019843815.1). NCBI lineage: Eukaryota > Metazoa > Chordata > Mammalia > Rodentia > Muridae > Montemys > Montemys delectorum. Next base: position 1,115 of record JADRCD010103858.1, on the reverse strand, counting down.
AGTTAACAAACTCCAAGCCTCTTGCCAGGCCAGCTAGGGGCAAGGGGTCTCTGAACTAGAGGGAAAGGAGCCCAAGCAATTTAGGCCTTCCCCCCCCCTCTGGCCTCCTGCTGCTCAACAGCAGGAGTTAATTGCCAGAAGTCAGCTGCAATTAGGTCTTAAAATAGCAGAGTTAAGAAAGAAAAAAGAATGACTCCCAAATAAGATACTTTTGCTTCAGCAACTGTGACTTTTGCCACCATAATCACAACTTTCAGCCTCTACAATCTCCAAAGGCCATCCATAGCTGCCTGCTTCCCTTGGTCCACCTAAGTGCCAGGAAGGTCCTCAGCACAGCATCCTGTTCACAAAGGTGGCTGTGTTCGAGAGGACAGTGTGACTCCATGACAGCTACCACTGCCCTTGGCCTATTGCAAACAGCTGAGCACTGGTTTTTCTGCTATTCAGGTAGATAAAAAAAAAAAAAA
>JADRCD010103830.1:0-10145 GCA_019843815.1 Montemys delectorum | reverse complement strand
ACACACACACACACACACACACACACACACACACACACACACACACAGTTTTCTAGGTTCAAAACCTCCACCCCAGAAGGTGTCACAGCTGCTGGCCCCTCCCCTGACATTTTCCGATCTAGTATTTCCCAGGCTAGTCAGGACTCAGTAAATTGACTTTGTGACCTATTGACAGCATATTGCCTTCACTTTGAAGAGACCCAGCATTGCGGCTCTCTTGAACAGTGGACCTACACACAGGCTGCTTCTGTTTGCCAAGGTGGGTGGGCGTTCAGACTCTGGCTGAAGCCTGGCTGGAGATCAGGAGTGTGTCCTGTAGCTAAGGAATGGCAATAGATGCAGCCAGCTTGCCCACTGTCCTGTGAGCTTGCTCTTTTTCCCCAGATTGGGGCTCCCGCAGGGTGGAGCTACTGGATTTTCCAGTTCTACAGACATCTAGGTACAGGTTCCCTTGCTTAGAGAGCTTGTTTCATCTTGACTTTGCTGGGCCCTTGTCCAGTGACCTCAGACAAGTCCTTTCTTATCTAGAATGGCTATCTATATAATAGCAAGAATGCTGGGTCCAGCAAGTCTGCTTCTCTGCAGAGCAAGGGATTGGCAGCAACAGGAAATACATGATACATGGTTGGTTTTGTTCTGTTTTTCTGGAAGATTTGGAGAGAATAAAATTTTTGTATTAAAACAGCCACAACTGAGTTCTGGACCAGGCTAAAATGTACATGCTTAAAAGAACATACTTCTACTATGGTAAAAGTATATTACATAAAATTTATTATTCTGTGTGCTTATGTGAGTGCCTGCTGTGCACATGCAGAGGCCAGAGGTTAGTGCTGAGTCCTCAATTTTGTTGTTTGAGGCAGGGTCTCTCACCGAATCTAGAGCTCACTGATTTAGTGAGTGGCTCTCTACTGAGCATCAGGGATCCTCCTGTCTCTGCCTCCCCAGGGATGAGATTAAATTCATACACTGTTGCACCTGGTTTTTGTATATGGGTGTTGGGAGGGTCTTCATGGTAGGGTAACTGTGAGCTCTCTCCCCAAGAAACACTCCATTAAAATTATTTTTTTTTTTGATAGTAGACATCCTAATGGAGGTGAAATGTTGTGTTGTAGTTTTGAACTGTATACCCTGAAGGCTTAGTGCTAAAGTATATTTCCATGTGTTTACTGATGTCTTTGGAACAAGTAAATTCAAATATTTTTCATTTATTTGTTTTAATTTATTTTATTTTATTTTATTTATTTGTGTTTGTGTGTTTGTGATATTTTTTAAGACAGGGTTTCTCTGTAGTCCTGGCTGTCTTAGAACTTGCTCTATAGACCAGGCTGGCCTCAAATTCTGATCTGCCTGCCTCTGCCTCCCAAGTGCTGGGATTAAAGGTGTGCGCCACTATCTGTGATAGATTTATGTATATATGAGTGCTCTATCTGTATGTATATTTGCAAACCAGCAGAGGGCATCAGATCCCATTACAGATGGTTATGAGCCACCATGTGGTTGCTAGGAATTGAACTCAGGACCTCTGGAAGAACAGTTAGTGCTCTTAACCGCTGAGCCATCTCTCCAGCCCCATACATTCCATGATTTTATTTTCTGATGTATTTTCTAGAAATTAAGAAACGTGCTGTGAGTCTTGAGTGTCCCTCTTTAGGAGTTACTAGGTTCCTGTGTGCTGATCAGTGAGCTCTTTGAGGAAGACGTCTTGATGGTGTGCTGCCTCCCAGTTAGCTGGTGCTTGGCATCCCTTGAGGAGGTACATCGTCTACCAGTTGGAGCAAATTTCAGGTAGTCCTGATGGCCTCTTGAAGAGTTGAATATGGGGCTGGAGAGATGGCTCAGCAGTTAAGAGTACTGACTGTTCTTCCAGAGCTCCTGAGCTCGATTCCCACCAGCTACATGGTAGCTCACAATCATCTGGAATGGGATTTAATACCCTCTTCTGGTGTGCATGAAGACAGCATACTCATATACATAAAATAAGTAAATACATCTTTTAAAAAATTATTATTAAGCCAGTCGGTGGTGGTACATGCCTTTAATCCCAGCACTTTGGAGGCAGAGGCAGGCGGATTTCTGAGTTTGAAGCCAGCCTGGTCTACAGAGTGAGTTCCAGGACAGCCAGGGCTACACAGAAAAACCTTGTTTTGAAAAACCAAAAAAAAAAAAAAGAAAAAGAAAAAAATTATTATTAAAAAAAGAGTTGAATAATAGGTTCAGAGAGTGACCATCGTAAACAGACCTAAGCAGTCAGAAAGCCACCACTGTCACTCAGCACAGGGGCTCCTTCATCCACAACTTCTGGCACACACCCTACCCTCTAACATTTATTGTCGTAATTGCTTCCCTGTTGCTGTGATAAAATACCCTGACAAAGGCACCTTAAAGGAAAAAGGCTTTATATGGGCTCACAGTCTGAGGGTACAGCCCTTCACAGCAGGGGATGTTCTAGTGGCCAGAGCTTGCTAGAGAAAGATGGATGACAGCTTGCTCTCTCCTTTTCAGACAGCCAAGACTCAAGCCCAGAACTGTGGGTCTTCCCACCCCTCTTTACCTAATCGAGACAATCCCTCAGGAGCACCCCAGAGGCCTGTCTCCTAGGTGATCCTAGGTCCTGTCAGGTTGATAGTATTAACCATCACAGCTATTCAGAAGGCTGACTGACCTGAGAGCCCCAGGGGGTCCTCTTGTTCCCACCTCCCCAGCGCAGGAATCACAGACACACCTTTTACATGAGTACTGGGGACTGGACTTAGGCCCTTGTACCTATGTGACAGGCACACCCATGACTGAACCGTCCCTCCAGCCTCCCCAGACCCACACACCCTCCAGCCTAACATTTTAGCAGCTCTAAAATTAGAATTCATTTCCAGTCAACAGCATCTCCTGATTGTAATTGGCATCATTTTCTCTCTTTTTGGTACATGAAAATGGCGATGTGACTTCCAGCTAACAGCGTCTGAAGGTCATTGAAATGCCATCCCGGGCTCAGTTGGTATTTAGATGCTTGGGGACAATTAGACCATGCCTCCGTGCCCCTTGTTAGCCCAGTGCAGTGAGAAGCTGGGGCTCGGGTTCTGACATCCAGATTTGTTTCAGCAAACCAGCAAAAGGGCGTCCTAAAACCCTCAGGACAAGCTGCCTGGGCTCCGGGGACTCTCAAGCACGCCTTGCCTGAGAGTTCACCTGAGGCTTAGATGAAGGATGTCTGGTAGTGTTGCAGGAGGACCCTGAAGTAATAAAATGAATGCCATAAAAGATTTACTAATATGCTTGCTTAGGAAATATTAAATTGCACAAAGTAGGATTTAGCTGAAGGAGAGCTGCTTCCCATCCACCTGAGAGGTCAGTAATGTTCTAAGTAGGCTGGTGAGAAACTGTAGGAAAGACAGCTCTATATCATATCAAAAGAGCAGCATTGGTGTGTATAAAAACAATCCTGCCAATACTTTGTTTTGTACATCTCTCATCCACTTAAGGAGCCAGACTCACAGTCTCCTGTCTCTGTTTAAAGTGTTCAAAGTGTAATCTGGGGCCGGAACCTGAAGGACGTGAGAGAATGACATTGTGTGTGGAAGTGTAAACCCAGGACCTGTGTAAGCTGTTAACATTTTCCTGTGCAAAGCCAGTTCCCTTTTGTGAGTTAGCCAGAACCAGTCATGGACTAGTGTTAAAGAACTTTTTCCTTTGTTAATCTCGAAGACTAGGGATTGATTTCCCCCTGGGAAAGCATGTTCATTCTGGAACAGTAGCATGGTTAAGATATTTGGTTTACTTCAAGCTATCCATTCCTCTCCTGTGGGCTCATGTGGGCTCCCTGGGAGGAACAGCCTCCCTGGCCATCCTGTAGCTGTCCCTGTGTGTGTGCACCAGAGGGCACATGGACTTTGCAATCTCACTAACTTACACAGCTCTAGTCCCCACTAGTTTCTCTAGTGAAACAGAATTGCTCTATGCCGGAGTGGACTCTTAGGTGTGGGTGCCCAGTGACCCCGCTGAACCCAAGCTCTCCTCTGGAGTGGGGCGATGGTTGGTCTCTCAGATGCTAACCAACACTCATGAGGCTATGGTTAGAAAATTACCTCCACAGCACATCCTCTATGTGAAGTACTTAAAGGTTACTATTGCTACTGCTATTGTGTGTGTGTGTGTGTGTGTGTGTGTGGGTGGGTGGGTGGGTAGGTGTCTGTGTGTATACCTATGTGAGTGGTTATCTGAAGCCAGAAGAGGAGCTGCAGTTATAAGTGGTTGGTTGTGGGTCACCCCATGTGTGTCCTGGGACCCAAAATCAGGTCCTCTGCAACAGCAGTAAGTGCTCTTAAGTGCTGAGATATCTCTCCAGCCCCTCCATGTGAAGTAGTTAAAAGCAGGTTGAAAACAGTATAGCACAGCCCACTAATGGCCATGCATTGGGATGCTGTCCGTGGCAGCCAGCACTGACCTCATCTTCAACAAGTGCAGCTTTGAACTGTGGGGATGGAAAGGTGTGAGATGCTGTTCCTCACCCATCATAAGGGTCATGGCCATTATTACATACACACACACACACACACACACACACACACACACACACACACCCCACAGCGTCTAGGTAGTCAGAGGGAAAGCACAATGAATTTATTTAATCTAAGTTTGCTAGGGCTGGGGGTATGGCTTAGCTGGTAGATGTTTCCCAGCATGCATAGAGCCCTGGGTGATATCCCTAGCACCACATAAAACCGAGAGCAGTGGAGGGCACTTCAAACAACTTAAAACAGAAGCAGTAGACTGTAAGCCAGGGTACTTGGGCAGATGGGAGATTTACACAGCAAAGATATTGGCAGAATTATTTTTAAGTACATCTACAATCCCAGCACTTAAGAGGTGGAGGCAGAGTCAGAGGTCCAAAGTCATGTTCAACTATTCAACAAATTCAAGGCCATACTACAGGAAACCCTTGTTTGAAAAATCAAAAGTGCTGAAGGCTGAGGAAATGGCTGTCAGTAACAATCTTCTGACACATTTCTATGGCACAAGATACTTCAGAAATACAGGCCTAAAGACCCATCGAGAACAATGTTCATGCTCACGTTCTGTGAAGAATGGGCAGCATTTGAAATGTATGATTGGACACAGAATGTGGCCTAATGCAAACAGACCTTCAGTGGGGACTCCAGGCAGGCCTGTCGGCTCAAAATCTTTTTGTCTCTCTTTGCAATGTACTCTCTTTTGGATGTGGGCCAGGGTGCCTGGAATCAGGATCTACAAAGGAGCATGAGACTATGAATTTTCTGAGCGTTACAACTCGCTTTAGGAGAGAGGTGACAGAGAGCAGGGCCGGAAAAGGTCCCAGAGCCCTGTTTCTGAGCCCTTCTAGTCTCCTTCAGTTTAAACTGCTCAGCTCGATGATGAGTCGTGTGTTGGGATGCTGTTTTCTGAGCCTCTGTATAATGCAGTGGTTCTCAACCTTCCTAATGCTGTGACCCTTTAATACAATTCTTTATGTTGTGGTGACCCCCAACCATAAAATTATTTCGCGGCTACTTCATAACTGTAATTTTGCTGCCATTATGAATCTGATATGCGGGGTATCTGATATGTGACACACACACCCCCCCCCAAAGGAGTCAAGACCCACAGGTTAAAAACTGCTAATATCATGGATAAAGGATTAAACAATATTCTTTAGTCAAATTGTATGAGGCAACTCAAAAACAGTAACAGTATTTATAAAGAAGATGTCATGGATGACACAGATGACATCAATGCATTTACTTCTATGCAATATGAGGAAATAATTTTAGTTACTGTGTTAAACAGAGTTGAGATTCTATATGTGTACTTAACTAAATTAATAAATTTGTGCTAATAATGTGACCAGTTGTTGGCTCATTCATATTACTAAAATGTATTAAATCCTTGGAACCTGTCATTGAGAAAACAGCTTACCAGCTTCTTTTGGGCCAACTTATATGACAGTATTTAATAGATGTCTTAGGTGCTGCTGTGGTTGTGGCTGTGGTTGTGGTTGTTGTGATGAAGCGCCATAACCAAAAGTAATCAGGGAAGGAGAGGATTGATTTCATTTTACAACTCGAAGTCCACCATCCAAGTCTGTCAGGACAGGACTCACACAGGGCAGGAACCTGGAGGCAGGAGCTGATGCAGAGGCCATGAAGGAGTGCTGCTTACTGGCTTGTTCTCCATGGCTTGCTCAGCCTGTTTTCTTATAGGACCACCAGCCCAGGGATGACACTTCCCACAGTGATCTGGGCCCCCCTTAATTTATCAGTTAGGGGAAAAAATGCACCACAGGTTTGCCAACATGCCAGTCTGGTGGGGGCATTTTCTCAATTGAGTGGCCATCTTTCAAAAATAACTCTAGCTTGTGTCAAGTTGACATAAACCTAGCCACCATGGTAAGTTATAAAGTCTTCGACTATAGCCTTTAAGGTATGGGGTATTCCACCTGAAGCTTATTGTCTTCTAGGGATGGGACTGAACACCTGTCATGAGGTGAATGAAGTCCCCAAGTTCAGTTTGACTTCTTATTAAGTTTTGAATGCCCTTGAATTTGATTCCTAACGTGAAGCCTCCTGGGTATGATTTTATTCTCATGAATTTTTCTAAGGCTATTTCAGAACAACTCCAGCAAGTCCTGTGGATATATTACAACATCCACTTACTTTTTGAGATAGTACCTCCCATTTCCCAGGCCATCCTGGAACTCTGTGTAGCCAAGCATGACGTTGAACTTATCTTTCTGCCTCTGAGTGCTGAGGTTGCAAGTGTGTACTACTATATGTGGTATTATGCTGTGCTCAGGATCAAGCCCAGAGTTTTATGTGTGCTAAGCAAGCTCTCTGCCAACTGAGAAACATCTCCAGTCCTTCTGTTATAAAATCATGAAAATTCCAGTAAGATGAAGTTTTATATAAAACATAAATAAGCTATATCTTTCAGATGTGTTTGGATTTTATCTTAGAAACTATGATGGTTAATTTTAATTGTCAACTTGACACAACTTGAGAGCCCTAATGAGGGGTTGTTTACATTGGATTGGCTTTTGAGCATATTTGTGTAAAATTATCTTAAATTGATGCAGGAAAATCAAGCCACTGTGGGTGACACCATTCCTTAGGCAGGGATTCCTGAATGGCCTAAGAGAGAAGAAAGTGAGCTGAGGCAATCAAGTGAGCATATATTCATTTCTCTATTGTTGACTGTGGATACAATGTGTCCAGCTTTCTCAAACTCCTGCCATTGTCTTCCTTGCTGTCATGGGCTACAGTTGACGGGCTATAACCTGAGAATTTTAGCTAAAATAAACCCTTTGCCCCTAAGATGCCTTTTTTTTTTTTTTAATTTCATTATGGGTGGTTGTGAGCCACCATGTGGATGCTGGGATTTGAACTCATGACCTTTGGAAGAGCAAAGGGTACTCTTACCCACTGAGCCATCTCACTAGCCCCCTAAAGAAACTTTTTTTATTTTAAAGACTTATTTATTTATTATATGTAAGTACACTGTAGCTGTCTTCAGACACCCCAGAAGAGGGCACCAGATCTCATTACAGATGGTTGTGAGCGTGGTTGCTGGGATTTGAACTCATGACCTTCGGAAGAGCAGTCGGAGCTCTTAACTGCTAAGCCATCTCTCCAGCCCCAAGATGCCTTTTTATTAGAGTGTTTCTACCACAGCAACAGAATTAAAAGTTGAACAGAAGCCCTTAAACAAGCTTGTCTCTTGACACAGCAACCTAAGCTGCAATGTTGGTGATCCTGCAAATTGCAGTCTGGTTTTTCTAGCATCTGTGAAATGCGGAGCCTGTTTCCCAGCAGGCAGAGTTAAAGGGATCAGGGAGTTAATTCCAGGCTGGGTGATGTCTGAAGAGCTTAAGATGGGCTGTGTGCCGCGTGACTTCCCACCATCAGCCACTGGCCTTTTGCAACTGTTGACAAAGATGGACAATTTAGATGTGGGCTAACAACCCAGTCTCAGGAGAGGCTTGGTTACTTTGAATGCTGTAAGAATATAACAGCAGAAGCCTCAAACTTTTGAAACAGGTCAGTCCAGTTCTGTCTTATCTGGGATTTGGCCTCAGCTTGCTGAATTGGCAGGACTGGCTCCCTACTTGCCATCCAGACCACACACATCCCAAACATACTGTTTCCCTCATCACCCAAGGCTCAGGAGAAATGTGGTCTTGGTGCTTTGTACTAGGATGTATTTATTCCCTTTTGTTAGAGCCAGTTTTCTTATGTGTGTGCGCGCGTGTGGAGGAGAGGTTGTCACATGTCTTATCCAGTTGCCCTCCTTTCATTTCTCTCTCTGTCTCTCTGTCTCTGTGTGTGTGTGTGTGTGTGTGTGTGTGTGTGTGTGAGAGAGAGAGAGAGAGAGAGAGAGAGAGAGAGAGAGAGAGAGAGGAGAGAGAGAGAAAGAGAGAGAGGAGAGAGAGAGAGAGAGAGAGAGAGAGAGAGAGAGAGAGAGAGAGAGAGAGAGAGAGAGAGAGAGAGAGGTGTCAGGTCAGCCGTAGAGGTCCCAGGAGGAATGTGACTGTGATCCAGGAGGGCTCAGAAAGGTCTCAGCCCCTCCCTCAGAGGCAGGGAAGATTCCCCTCTGTTGCTGGGGACATAAGGAAGGCTCTAAGGGAGGCTCAGGTCTGAGAGTGGTGGCAGAGAGCAGGCCCATACTGTGGTCAGTCCCTAGCTTTGTCCTCTTTGCATTAAAGCAGTGTTCTTTCTGTTTCTTGGGCCGTCTGAGAACTTTAGATGTTTGGAGTTCATATTGTTTACAGTTGCTAAACAGTCTTAATCCTGTGTTTGAACAAATTTATTGTTTACTCCATGTTGCTCTGTCTCCAAGAGGCTCCTTGGCTCCTTGCCTGGCCTGTTTTTGTGTGTGACAAAGCTGTGTGGTCAGCCCCCTGGAGAAGGCGATTCCTCCTTGAACTAGAACATAGTTCCTTGCCCCCTTTAAAATTTTTATTAAAATGTATTAAAATTTAGTTTATTTATTATGCATGTGTGTACTTTTGCAAGTGTATGCGTGAGCGCATAGACACCACAGTACAAGACTAGAGGACCAAGGACAACCTTTTTTGTTTTTGTTTTTTTCTTTTCCTCCCACGGTGGTCCTGGGGATGGAACTTGGGTCTTCAGGATTGGAGGGAAACTTAGTCACTGAAGCATCTCATGCCTCCCGCCCCCATATGTCACCTAAGGTAACACAGGCTTGAGGCATCTCTGCCTCCCTTAGTCCAGCCTATGCTGGAGCAGAGTGTGTGGCCTCAGCTCTTCCCAGTTCAGCGACTCTGGGGAAAGTTGGCTACAGCTTGTCCCTCAGAGGGGAGTAGATGGCTGCGGGCCCTTCACAGCCCTACTGTTTTCTATTGCAGTCTCTGTTCGTTCTGCTATAATAAATACCTTAGATCGGTGGTTTATAAACAATGAAAATGTATTGCTTCCAGTTCTAGGGCTAAACAGTCCATACCGAGACTATTCACAGATGGCTCCTTCTTGTGCCCTCCCACCCCCACATCCTCCCTCCTTGAGCCCAGTGTCAAGAAAGCTCCTTTAGGCCTCTTTTATGAAAAGGGCACTAATCTGATTCATAAGAGCAGAACCCTCCTGACCCCATTACCTTCCAAAGGCCTTACTTCACACCACACTGGGGATTAAATTCTAGCATACATATTTTGAAGGTCAAAACCTTCATAGTGTCGTAATCAGCCATGGAAGGATCTAGTGGCTTACCAGCTGGTATTCTCCGAGTGAGGGATGCTGTAGTCTGAATCACTGCTTTACATACCCCTTTGATCTCCGCACTCAGGAGACAGAGGCAGGCAGATCTCTGTGAGTTCAAGGCCAGCCTAGTCTACAAAAGCCAGTTCCAGCACAGCCAGGGCTGCTGTTCCATAGAAATCTTATCTCAAAATCTCTCCCTCCCCTCCAGAAAAAGACCAGGGCTCAAGTAACCCAGGCTGGCCCGGAGTTAAGGATGACCTTGAACTCCTGATCCCCAAGCCTCTACCTCCTCAGGATTAATGGCATATACCAGCATGTCTGTTTTACGCAGTGCTGTGGATTGAACCCAGGGCCTCATGCATGTCTGTACCATCTGAGGTACATTCCCTTTGAGAAACTTGTTTTGTTTTGTTTTTTTTCTTT
>JADRCD010103824.1:0-40321 GCA_019843815.1 Montemys delectorum | reverse complement strand
GTATATCCTTTTGTTTTAGGATAAAAAGTTCTATAGATATCTGTTAGATCCATCTGTTTCATAACTTCCGTTAGTCTCACTGTGTCCTTGTTTAATTTCTGTTTCCATGATCTGTCCATTGCAGCGAGTGGGGTGTTGAAATCACCCACTACTATTGTGTGCGTTGTAATGTGTGCTTTGAGCTTTAGTAAAGTTTCTTTTATGAATGTAGATGCCCTTGCATTTGGAGCATAGAGGTTCAGAATTGAGAGTTCATCTTGGTAGATCATACCTTTGATGAATATAAAGTGTCCCTCCTTATCTTTTTTGATCACTTTAGGGTGAAAGTCGATTTTATTCCATATTAGAATGGCTACTCCAGCTTTTTTTATTCGGACTATTGGCTTGGAGAATTGTTTTCCAGCCTTTTATTCTGAGGTAGTGTCTGTCTTTGTCACTGAGGTGCGTTTCCTGTATGCAGCAAAATGTTGAGTCCTGTTTACGTACCCAATCTGATAGTCTATGTCTTTTTATTGGTCAGTTGAGTCCATTGATGTTAATAGATATTAAGGAAAAGTAATTGTTGCTTCCTGTTACTTTTGTAGTTGGAGCTGGCATTCCGTTCATGTCTCTATCTTCTTTTAGTTTTGTTGGAAGATTACATTATTGCTTTTTCAGGGACATAGTTCCCCTCCTTGTGTTGGAGTTTTCCATTTATTACTCTTTAAAGGGCTGGATTTGTTGAAATATATTGTGTCAGTTTGTTTTTGTCATGGAATACTTTGGTTTCTCCATCTATGGTAATTGAGAGTTTTGCTGGGTATAGTAGTCTAGGCTGGCATTTGTGTTCTCTTAGCGTCTGCATGACATCTGCCCAGGATCTTCTAGCTTTCATAGTCTCTGGTGAGAAGTCTGGTGTAATTCTGATAGGCCTGCCTTTTTATGTTACTTGACCTTTTTCCCTTACTGCTTTTAAAATTCTTTCTTTGTTTTGTGCATTTGGTGTTTTGACTATTATGTGGCAGGAGGAATTTCTTTTCTGGTCCAGTCTATTTGGAGTTCTATAGGCTTCTTGTATGTTCATGGGCAACTCTTTCTTTAGGTTAGAGAAGTTTTCTTCTATAATTTTGTTGAAGATATTTACTGGCCCTTTAAGTTGGGAGTCTTCACTCTCTTCTATATCTATTATCCTTAGGTTTGGTCTTCTCATTGTGTCCTGGATTTCCTGGATGTTTTGGGTTAGGGTCTTTTTGTATTTTGCATTTTCTTTGATTGTTCTGTCAATGTTGTCCATGTTATCTTCTGCCCCTGAGATTCTCTCTTCTATCTCTTGTATTCTGTTGGTGATGCTTGCATCTATGTTTCCTGACTTCTTTCCTAAGATTTCTAACTCCAGGGTTGTCTCCTTTTGTGATTTCTTTATTGTTTCTACTTCCATTTTTAGGTCCTGAATGGTTTTACTCAGTTCCTTCACCTGTTTGTTTGTGTTTTCCTGCAATTCCTTAAGGGATTTTTGGGTTTGCTCTTTAAGGGCTTCTATTTGTTTACTTGTGATCTCCTGTAATTCATTATGGGATTTTTTTGTTTCCTCTTTAAGGGCTTGTATCTCTTTATCTGTTTTCTCCTGTATTTCTTTAAGGGAGTTATTCATGTCCTTCTTAAGTTCCTCTATCAGCATTGTGAGATGTGTCTTTAGATCCAAATCTTGCTTTTCTGGTGTTTTGGGATATCCAGCTCTTTCTGAGGTGGGAATACTAGGTTCTGGTGAAGCCAAGCAGTCTTGGTTTCTGTTGGTAGGATTCTTGCGTTTGCCTTTTGTCATCTCTTGATCTCTGGTTTTAGAAGTTCTTGGTGTCTTAGAGCTTGACCTTTCCTTGCTGCCCTGCAACTTCCCTTCCACTCCTGAGGTCTTTGCCTCCCAGCTGGTCTCGCCTGAGTCCTTGGGCTGAAGTCTGCCTTGGAGGGAAGCTCTCTCCTAGCAGGGAGGGGGCAGAGATGGTCGCTGATACAGCTCTGTAGCTTGGAAGGTGAGAGTCTCCTGTCCCTGCAGTCCTGTGACTCCCCTGTAATTCCTGAGGCCTATGCCTCCAGGCTGGTCCTGCCTTAGCAAGACCCCAGAGAGAAAATGGCGATCTCACCTGAGTCCTTGGGCTGAGGTCCGCCCTGGAGGGAAGCTCTCCCCTAGCAGGGAGGGGGCAGAGATTGTTGCTGATCCAGCTCTGTAACTCGGAAGCTGAGAGGTTCCTGTCCCTGCAGTTCTGCGACTCCCCTGCACTTCCTGAGGCCTATGCCTCCCAGCTGGTCCCACTTTATTCCTGGCGCTGAAGCCTGCCCTGAGTCCTTGGGCTGAAGTCCGCCCTCTCTCTTCTGCTTTTTTAATAAGGTTAAACCATGCACACACACACACACACACACACACACACACACACACACATGCACGTATATGCGTGATCTTGTGGACCTGTTTTTCACCTGTTTTTCCTTTTAGTTGTTATTTCTATAGTATTTAATGTATAACAAAATATAGAATATTAATTCCACTATTAGAATTCACTTATAACTGCCACAGTAAATATTGCCCTACCAAAAGTAAACTTTATTCTAATTTTTGCTCCTCAAATCCATATAGATTTTTATTATCTATACTGATTCAACTTGTGTTTATTTTACTTATCTTGTCTTTAAGATTTATTTATAATGCTGTATGTAATAGTAGCTTAGTCTTTTTAAAATAGTGTATAGTATTTTGTTGTAAATACATCACAATTCATTTTTTCATTCTACCTCTTCAAAATATGACATGTTGGTTTTCCTCAGATTTTGGATGTCACCAATAAGGCCTCTGTGAATACTATTGTAAATGTCTTCTGTTGCACCATGACCCCACCCAATTCTTTATTCATATATATGTATATCCAGGAGTACATTATTGAGCCACAGGACAAATGACACTAGTAAGTCATGCCAAGCAGTTTTTCAGTGATTGAGCCACTTTAAATTCCATATAAGCCCCCTCACAACATTGTAATTAAACTATTGAGTTGCATGTAGCTCTAGTTTTTATGTTTTCAGTTGATATGTGGTGAATTATTATTTGCGTCAATCAATTCTAATATTGAAATGCATGTAGGTTTTGAGCCAGTACTGTAGCACATGGCCATTTTTCCCTCCTAGTTTCTGTTTTCATTTTCCTGAAGATATGTAATGTTAAATATCTCCTCATACCCATTTTAAAATTAATAATTGTTAAACAATTAAGTGTTATTGCTGAATTGTGTCTCTCCCTCCAGTTTCTATGCTGAATTCTGCCACACACCTCAGAATGTGGTAATAGAATTGTTGTAGATGCAGTTGTTAGGGTAAGGTCATACTAAAATAAAGTAATGTAGTTTTACATGAAAATTGTCTTTACAAAAACAACAACAACAAGAAAAGGAAGTTTAGAAAAGGAGATGTTTTCAAGCAGGAACCATGTGATGAGCCAGTGGGCAAAGATGTTCATGTAAGAAATGGGGAGATGATCCTGGAGCCCACAGGTTATCCCTCACCATCCTCATTGGGTGAATACCCAGTAACACCACGGTTTCTGATTCCTGTCCCTCTGTAGCCTTCAGACAATGTTTCCTTTCTTCTAAGTCACTCATCTTACAGTGCTGTCTTGTAGTCAATATTAATTCTTAGCACAACATATAATTGACCACTCTGCTCTTACTATTCCGTCTATGCTCACCAACTTTGTTGTGCATTAGCAGTCTTCAAGGGTAAATGTCACTTGTTCCAGTCTCAATGGTTGCCTTTGTTCCTCAGAATATATTTTGAAATCTGTCAGCACAGAGGAGGAATTGATGTATGGATGAGTCAATAATATGGTAATATAAAGCGATTGGTTCTTATATTAATGGAGCAGGAAATCACTTGATAGTGACAACCGTCCTCGAGCCAATGAATTTAAGGTGGTTTTCCACCTTGGTTTTTGCACTGCCTGTCCTGAGGATGGAAAATGTTTCCTATCAGCTTTTACCGAGGACTGTTTGCATGTGAGAGTCTGCTTAGCTGTTCACTGTATTAATTGATTAGAAATGTAATAACACAAGAGAAGATTTAGGATTCTGCTACCAAGTAATATTTCTAAGGATTTGGTGCTAAGCATATAATTTAATAGATTTCAAATTGTCACAGAATTCATGTCTCTGAAACTCATGTTTCAGTGTGATGCTCTGTGAGCCTAAGTGATCTACCAACATGGCCTCTTTTATTTAAAACTGTCTGTCTCTGTGAGTTAGAGAACATCATAAAACTAATGAAGCATGGGGAATATAACAATTTTTTTTTTTGCTGAGGATATGAAATTTATGAGATCCCTAGTAAGACACACTAATACATGGTATAAATACATAGTTTTGCAGATTCCTCAGTAGCATATGCCTCTGAGTTTGTTTTTGTTTTTGTTTTGTTTTGTCATCTTAGAAAATAATGGCTAAAACAAGAACAGAGAAATGAATACCCATGGTTGGGTCGGTGGCTATCTGCAATACTGACTGAGTATCTAGGTATTTGTGTGTGTGTGTGTGTGTGTGGTACATGTGTACACAAATGGATAAAAACACAATTTTTTTTCAGTTTCATGTTTTCTGTTTTGAATTATATCTTGCTAAATCCTGGAATTTTAAATGATTTTAACGAACATGTTGGCATCAACTAACCATTATAAAGTATTGGCAACTTCACAGTAATATTAGATATGGAAGTCATCTTCACAATTTTCTAAGTCAGAATATCTAAAGGCAGTCCTCATTTCTGTTTATAAGGCAGCACACAGAAAGGTGCTCTATAAAATGTCAGCTTCTTTTCCTCTCAACTCTTTATGGCTCTTTTTCTATAAAATTGCCCTTGGTGTGTCCTGACATCCTTGCTTACTGTAAAAGCCAGTGTAATACAAAAGTGGGAAGTTATCAAGATGTACTAGTCTACAGTCTGCAAACATTTCTGCAAACAGGCCATTGCACATTTCTTTTCAGGTGGATACATGGCAATATGCCTGTGCCAGGGGTCTAGTGGTCATGATTAAATGTTATAAAAATGATTTGCCATGATATACAGGGCTTTCCATTTAAATGCTTGCCTCTGTAACTGGATTACTATCCAAAAGATACTAAAAGGTGCAAATGGAACATCAATAAACCTGCAGTTTTAAAACAGAGTTTTATGGCAGCCTACAAAGTAATGGGTTCCATCATGGACTTTTCATAAATAATGCTTTTCTCGTTTGTCTCTCTCCCACATTACCTTGCCTCGTCCTAGATTTTCCACTCATTGCCTTTGGATCCTGGTAAATCATCAGCCAGCGACTTCTAGTTAGGAATAGGCTCAGATTCTGTGTCTCTCCTTTGCAAGCTAGGTTTAGGAATCACTGAGCAAGAAGAGGATACCAGGGAAAATGTTCATTTGGCTCCAGGCTCCATGTATGCATGTAAAGACATGAATCATATTAACCAAACTGTACTAAAATATAAAGTACTCTTTAGCCCCAGGATTCAAGATATTTTTTATTTCTACTATTATTGGGACACATATTTCAAGTAATATGAATGTCCCCTCTGGGACTTCTTGCCATTTTTCTTTATACTCCATGTACAAAATATATGTACAAGTTAAAATGGCTTCATGTACTTTGGGTTAACCAAGTCTGAATTACAGAACATCATTATACTAATGTTAATATCTCTTGTGATGGTTAATCTTACTTGTCAGTCTGACTGCATCTGTAATCAACTCAAACCCAGGTAGCTGGACACACCTGTAAGGGATTCCTTTTTCTTGATAGGATCATTTGAAGTGGTAAGACACACCCTAGATTTGGATTCTTTAATGTGGGAGGATACACCCTAAATTTGAAACATACTTGCTGATGTCAGGATCAATAATATTTCCTATTAGAAGGAAGCTTTTGCTTTTCCCTGCTTGCCCTCATTCTTGCTGGTAAGTCTATCTATCCTGCTGTGGAGGTATTCTTTCACTGATATTAGGATTCCAACATAAACTGAACCAGATTCTTCCCCTCTCTGTCAGGAGATAGCTATTGTTGGACTAGTTGAACCACAGATTGTTTGTCACATTAATAACTACTCTTTTGATATACTATTTTTTGATAATACATATTCATGTGTTCTACCAATTATATTCCTTTAGAGAACCCTGATTAATACAACTTTCATGTTTTAACTGTGTCTTTATGATACAAATTGTGAACCTACAGCCCTTAAAAGAATGAGTCAACAACACCACCAGCTTGGCCATATCTTAGTGTATTCTCAGCATAAGGACACATCTTGCCATTCTTGTAAGATAAGGAGAGCATATATATACACACACACATATATATATGTATATATATACATATATATGCACATATATACATATACATATACATATATATACACATACACACATTAGGAATTTACACTAAGTAGTTATTGTCTCCCAGAATCTCAAAACTTCACAAGTGGATATTTTGTTAATTTGTAAATTAGTCACCTATATGTTTTGCCCCTAGGAAGCAATGCATATGTAATCAAATTTGAATGTCTTCTTGAGCCTCAGAGTATTTTTATTAATTTAAGTCTCTGTCATGCTTGGGACTCATAGACGGCAACCTGGGGACATGACTGAGAATTCCTTTCAAAGGAAAAACAAAGAGACAAAACAATAACAAAGATCAGACCAGTTGATATCCACTTATTTTACACTTGTATTTCTCTCCCATTGAGAGATATAATAGGTACATAATTAATCTGGAGAATTATAATTGCTTTTAATTTTAAAAATTTCAATTAGTAATTTAGAGGTGTCATCATTGAAAGAAAATTTACTAATGTGTGAATTATATATGATCACTGAAATGTGTGTGCACTTGCATTTCATATTTCCTTTTTAAATTTAATATAATTTTTACTTATTCACTTCACATCCAACTGAGAGCCCCCCACACCTGATCACTCCGTCCCACTCCCTTTATCTTCTGAGCTGGTGGGTCCTCCCTTGGTATCCTCCCATCCTGGCACTTCAAGTCTAGCTGCTTCCTCTCCCTCTTATGCTAGACAAAGCACCCCAGCTAGAAGAACATATCCCATGGACAGGCAACAGCTTTTGGAATAGCGCCTGTTACAGTTCTTTGGGACCCACATGAAGATCAAGTGGCACATCTACTACATATGAACAGGGAGATCTAGTTCTAGCCCATGTATGTTCTTTGTTAGTGGTTCAGTTTCTAAGACCTCCAAGAGTCCAGGTTAGTTGACTGTTGGTCTTCCTGTGGAATCCTTATCCCTTTCAAGGTCTCAATTCTTCCTCCTTTTCTCCTATAAGAGTCCCTAAGCTCCATTCACTGTTTGGATGTGAATGTCTGCATCTCTCTGCTTCAGCTGCTAGGTGGATCCTCTCAGAGAACCGCCAGACTAGGCTTTTGTCTGCAAGCATAACAGAATATCATTAATAGTGTCAGGGATTGGTGCTTGCCCATGGGGTGAAGCTCAAGTTGAGCTGGTTATTGGTTGGCAATTCTCTCAGTCTTTGCTCCGTCCCCAATCCTTGCATTTCCTGTAGACAGGAGAAATTTTGGGTTAAATGTTTTGTGGGTGTGTTGGTGTCTACCACTCCACTGGGGTTTCTGCCTGGCTACATGAGGTGGTCTCTTCAGGTTTCATATCCCCAATGTTGTGAGTCACATCTAAGTTCAGCTCTATTGATTCTTGGGCACCTTCCTTATCCCAGGTCTTGTCCTGGAGATCATCTTTCTACATGCAGTTCCTAAATCTTCTCTCTGTCTTTTCCAGCATTCCTCTAAAGAACACAAAGTGATGTCTGCAGTAAAATGGCCCCACACAGTTCCTCTTTGGGAGCTTTTAACCATAATGTACAAAGCATGAGGCACCCTTGTCAGGATGTGTACAGAACATGCTGTCAGGATCTGGTGAGAGCTGACAGACTTGACTGGTACATTAACTCACAATTATCACATCGTATACATAGTACTTACTTTTCTCAGAGTTGCCAATTTTTAAGAGTAATGTGATTTGAACGTTACATACAGAGGCTAAAACAACCACAGTGGAACAGACACAATGGGAGTAAAAGTGGAAGAACTTGGATTATTTTGTAGAAGAGGCATAATTTATGTTATTTGTACAATGGTCCAGAGACAGGACAACTTAAATTACATATATTATCCTGCAGATGCATGACAAATGATAGATTTCCCTAATGCAAACTTTAGGAACACTCATTTTTAACTATCCTGAGCAATTATATGTGTTTGTATATTTACATATTAGTGATGAGGCATATAGGATATGAATGTAGGACTACACAAATGTGTACAATTTGTAGTCTTGAGTGACCGATTTGAATATTAGTGGATAGATGGAGGAACTTCTGAGGCTTGTATAGTAGACTATTTCTACTTCTGTCTAAATTACAGATGGAAGCTTTATTATCAGCGGAGAAGGGGTGAGGAAATTATGTTTTGATTTAGTGTGATCCTGAGGCTGTTCATTATAAAAGGAGATGACATGCTTATTTGTGAATAAATGATCATGATGGAGAATATTTGTAGAAAAGAAGAGGACGGGGAGTTGTCTCAGTGTGGGGACACAACTATGATCTTGGTGATTTTGTATCCAGATTGCTGAACAGGAAACATTATTTCAATGAAGTCATGATCTAAAACATAAATTAATAGTCTACAACTAACCCTGTTTCAAAAAATTAAAAAAAAGTCTACATCTATAGAAAAAAGTGGAAGAAAACACCATCGAGTATACTAAAAAGCTCTTTATTTTCAATATTTGTTAGCTCCTTGAAAGTTTTACATAATATATTTTGATCCCATTTACCATTTCTCTACTCTTCCCAGATCCACTTCCTTCTCTACTTACCCAACTTTGTGTCATTTTCTATTTCTTTTTTAAACATCAAATACAGTTGATGCTGCCTATAGACCCTTGGATTTGTATCCTTTCTCTGAATGTGGTCAACCCATTAGGGGCCAGACTCTTCATGAAAACTGACTTTCCCTTTCCCAAAAGCTATCACTGCCAGTAGCTCCATAGCTAAAAATGGAGCTTTGTACTGACCTCCCCTCTCCACTCAGGCAGGGATTCTGACTGGCTGAAATTGCTCAGGTTTCTTGCATGTTGTCTCAAACACTCTGCATTCATTTGTACAATTGCCCTGCTGAGTCCAGGAAAACACTGCTTCTTTGTAGTCATCCATAGCTTTTGACTATCACAATCTTTTCCTCCTAACTTCCATAATGATTTTTGAGACTTTGGAGGAACAGGTATGATACAGATGTCCTATATAGGGCTGAGTTTTCTCTGCACCTTGATGAGTTTTAGATCTCTGTCTTAATGGTCACCTACTACAAAAGAAGCTTCTTTGATGGAAGGTCATAAATGCAGGATCTGTGAGTATAATGATAAATCATTAGAAGCCAGTTTAATACTAGGCCTACTTGGCAGAGTAATGGTAGCATGTTTTCCCCTATGGTCTATGTAGCCAAAGATTCTTGGCCCTGATAGTATGGCACATATGGGTTTCTTATGAAGCAGACCTAAAACAAAATCAAAAAGTGAAGTGACTTCAATGATGTTCATGTCACTATTGCACCAATGCCAGTTGTTATCTTAGCTTTCAGGGTGTGGTGGATAGTTTTATGTAAATCTGACACAAACTAGAGTCACTTGGAATGACTCTACATTGAAAAACATGCCTTCATAAGATTTGTCTGCAGACAATTCTATATGGAATTTTCTTACTGAGCACTGGGGGCTCCAGACCATTGTAGGTGATGTCACCCTCAGGCTAGTTGTCCTGGGTGCTATAAGAGAGCAGGCTGAGCAAGCCAAGAGGACCAAGTCATGATCATTCTTCCATGCTTGTCATCATATCTTATCTTCATTTACCTACCTTGAGTTCTGTCACTGACAAACTATAAAGTGAAATAAACCCTTTTCTCCCAAGTTGTTGTTTCTGACGTTTCATCACAGCAGTACAAACCTTAAGACACAGAATTTATGCCTGGAAAAATTGATGATTACTTTTATTTATTATCAGAATGTATAGCATCTTCTAGCACTGTGAAAACTATCCTATGGGGATGAAGTTTCCATGTAGGCTTAGATTTTTCAAAACTTACCTAATAACGGTTCTTAAATGCTTTAACTTCCCTTCTAGACCACCACCCACAAGAAGTAATAGAAATGGAAGGTTAACAGGGCAAAGGGGGATGTGGACCTATTTAAAAATAGTTCTTTGAGGATGATTCCAACCTTTGTTGTCAGAACATCAGCAGTTCGGTTCTCATGAATTAGCAGTCATAGCACAATCCACCTGCAAATATCATTCATGAATCAGCAACAGCATTCAATCCAGAAGAAACCGTAAGGCAGAAGCAGCAAGAAGATAATGTACTGCCACCAGAAGGTCTTGGTGTGTTTTTCTCTATGGAGTCATAGCAAATGATGATCAGTGAAGAAGGCAAGGTAAATTAATGCCATAGCATTATTAGTAAAGCCCAATTAATGGCCAATGAATTAGCAAGGAGTGGCAAGGCAAACCAATGCCACATTGTCATCAGCTCTCTGTTGGCTTACACTTAAATTCTTTCCAAACATTATGTGTCCTCTCAAGCATAGGCTTGAGCAAAACATAACACATCCTTTTCTTCAGGCAGCTTTGAGAACAACACCATGTGCTTCTTCCCAGCAAAACACCCTCCCACGTGTCTGCTTCAGCAAAAACATCCTCTCACGTGTCTGCTTCAGCAAAACGTCCTCTCATAAGAAAGTTTCAAGAAAAGCATCACATGGTACAACTGAGTCTCCAAAGAAACCAGAAATTCCACTTCACTTCCAGGTCAGTAGAGACTTGATATTACATATTTTATGAATCAACTATGTGTTGGTACTTTCAGCAATAGAGTCTCATGATTGTGTTCTGGAGGATAATCACAGCATTGACAATAGACTGTATTGGTTAGGGGTCTATGGGAACTCACTGGCCAACAGCTGCCATTCCTGGCAGTGGGCCTTCTTTTTCTGAGCCTGTGTTGTTTTTGCCCTATTGTAAAGTTACTCAATATAATCTCTTATAATGCACATATAAATATGTGCATATGTGTACATTTTAGGAATCTTCTATAATAGGGTTCCATATGACCTTTCAAAATGTCTTTAGTGTTAAATTTTTATTCTCTGTATTTCCTCTTCTATCTTGACCCCTACACCATTCATATGATTTAATCTTTCCTGTTCCATTTTCCTCTTTAATTTTCCCTCCTTTTGTTTTTTGTTTATTTTTTGTTCGATTTAAATTTTATTGCATTATTATGAGAAAAGTTACATGATTTCAATTTATCTGAATTTTTTAACATTTAAAAACACATTTTAAGTAAATAGTACTATATCACATTCTTGTTTCCCTTTTGTACCCCAACTCCTCCCAGAGATAACCCTTCAATACCTACAATATCTTTTTTGTCATATTCTTTAAAATTTATAAAATATTCTAATAAAAATGAGTATTATAAAAGTTGTTTGATCCAAAACAATAAATTTAACAGTCTTATGAAGATGCTTGTCTACAGCAATACTGAAAATACATGTTTTTCTCAATATAAATTTTAAATAACTCCAAACATATTAACTATATATTTCAAAATAATATATCACTACTAGTATTTATTTCCTTAAATGAACGTAGATATATAAAGTCTTTTTATTTGTTTGTTTGTTTGTTTTGTATTTAGTAGAGCTTAAAATCTTGGCTTTTACTGTGGTACAAGTCCAAAATAAGAACAATTTTTAGACATTAGATTTCATTGTAATAAGGCTGTACTTCAAGGACCCTACATCACCAAATGATTTTACCTCCATTGTAGCTAACAATGTTGACAGTTCTGCTGTGCCAAGGAGTGAACTGTAGGCACGATTTTTGGATATAGACTTCCTGCTATGGTCAAAGTTATTTGACTTGAGGGACTGGCTTTATTCTCAGCCCAAGAGAACAGGTTACATTCATTTAACAAATGGTGTATGTATTAAGATTGTCTATCCATAAAGTCATTCACCAAGTGTTTCAATGAACAATGGCTCTGCTTGGAGGGTGGCACAGACATTAGGTGAGGGTAAAAATCTGGTTCATTGGCTGTGATAATTTGGAAAAGCATTCATCTCAGAGAAAGAGTAACTTATAAAGTCCTCTTCTTCAAACTTGATACAAGAGTTACAAACGTCAAGCAAAGCATTCAGTCTCACTCTTTGTTGTTCTCTAACAAGCCACTTCCCAATTTAGTTGTCTACATTTCTTTTGGCTGTATAAATACTTTTGAAATATGTAGGCTGCTCTGAAAACCATAATATAATGTAAAAACATGAAATAAGCAATACTACTAATAGAGAAGCTGAGATAGGAGAAACAAGATTTCAAGACCCTTATGTTGTACACAGCAAGACACTGTCACATACAACCATGCTAAAAGTATATATGGATTGTACAACATTGGACCTATTTCTCCAATTACCAAATTAGAGAGACTATTGGATGAAAATCAACACATTTCTAATTCCTCATATTTTTGGATTTCAATCAATTAGAATATGTTTGTAATATTAATTTTCATATTAAGATATTAAGAAAATGTAATTGTTACTTCCTGTTGTTTTTGTTGTAAGAAGTGCAATTAGGTTTGAGTGGGTTTGTTGAAAGATTATTTTCTTGCTTCTTCTAGGATGTAGGTTTGCTCCTTTTGATGATGTTTTCCATCTATTATCCTTTGTAGAGCTGGATTTGTGAAAAGATATTGTATAAATTTTGTTGTGTCATGGAATATCTTGCTTTCTCCATCTATGGTAATTGAGAGTTTTGCTAGGTATAGTAGCCTGGGCTGGCATTTGTGTTCTCTTAGGGTCTGTATGACATCTGCCCAGGATCTTCTAGCTTTCATAGTCTCTGGTGAGAAGTCTGGTGTAATTCTGATAGGCCTGCCTTTATATGTTACTTGACCTTTTTCCCTTACTGTTTTTACAATTCTTTCTTTGTTTAGTGCATTTGGTGTTTTGATTATTATGTGGCGGGAGGAATTTCTTTTCTGGTCCAGTCTATTTGAAGTTCTGAAGGCTTCTTGTATGTTCATGGGCATTTCTTTCTTTAGGTTAGGGAATTTTTCTTCTACAATTTTGTTAAAGATATTTACTGGCCCATTACATTGGGAGTCTTCACTCTCTTCTATACCTATTATCCTTAGATTTGGTCTTCTCATTGCATCCTGGATTTCCTGGATGTTTTGGGTTAGGAGCTTTTTGCATTTTGCATTTTCTTTGACTCTTGTGTCAATGTTTTCTATGGTGTCTTCTGAGATTCTCTCTTCTATCTCTTGTATTCTGTTGGTGATGCTTGCATCTATGACTCCTGATTTCTTTCCTAGGTTTTGTATCTCCAGGGTTGTCTCTCTTTCTGATTTCTTTATTGTTTCTATTTCCATTTTTAGATTCTGGATGGTTGTGTTCATTTCCTTCATCTGTTTGATTGTGTTTTCCTATAGTTCTTTAAAGGATTTTGTGTTTTCTCTTGAAGGGCTTCTAGCTGTTTACCTGTTTTCTCCTATATTTCTTTGAGAGTGCTATCTATGTCTTTCTTAAAGTCCAGTGTCATCATCATAAGAAGTGATTTTATATCTGAATCTTGGTTTTTCGGTGTGATGATGTGTCCAGGACTTGCTATAGTGGGAGTTTTAGGTTCTGATGATGCCAAGTAAACTTGGTTTGTGTTGCTTATATTCTTATACTTGCCCTGCGCTATCTGGTTATCTGTAGTGAGTGCTACCTACCCTTGCTAAATATGACTGGAGCCTGTCCTACTTGTGATCCTCGTTGTGTCAGAACTCCTCAGAGTCAAGCTGTCTTTGTGATCTTGGACTTGTTAGAGCACCTAGGAGTGGAGCTTCCTCTGTGTTTTTTGGGAGAGCTGCGGAGTTTGCTCCCAAGATCTGCTCAGGGCACCAGCAGGCCCAGACAGATGGAAAGCAACCAGAGCCACTGGGCTGGCAGATTTCCTGTGTGCCTGGGTCCTGCTGGTCCCAGTTACTGCTGGTATTGGGACAGATGTTGTGTCCTCCTCACCTCTGATCCTGGGTGTATTTCAGCGCCTGGGAGTGGAGCTTTCTCTGGGTGTTGTGGGACTGGCTGCGGTATTTGTGCTCAAAGTCTGCTCCTCATCTTTAAATTTTAAACCACTGTGTTCATCCCCTCACCATTGAAAGTATGCATCATCCTTGAACTATATGGGAATTCACATATATAAAACATACGTATCTGAAGAGTCAAAGACAACATTCACTGGAAAATCCATGGACTTGGAAACAAATGTTTTGAATGAAATAATGCAGACCCTCAAAATCAAATGTTCTACAAGCAATGTTATAAAAACACTTCTTAACATGAAAGCCAATAGTTTCAGAATCTGTATAGTTTTGTGTGTAAGAAGAAAAAAAATGCTATATGATTCTTCAAAGGATTTAGGGATAACAACTGAAAACTTAGCTGAAAGCCCTTGAAAAGTTTATTATATGTATGCATATATACATATAGACCACACATAGCTATATGCAATGTTCAGGCCAAACCCTTTTTTTTAGAAAATATGGAATATTAAAGAAAAATCTTGTAAACAACACTTGAATTTTCTTAGATTATTTTCATAGATTTTGATTCTTAAACAGAAGAAAAATGAAGAGGGAAGAATTTTTTTCCCAAATTACAAATTTGAAAACCAATCCTATGACCAAGAGTGACATAATGTTTCCCCCTTTGCTTCTGTCATTTTCTTTCCATATGTAGGTGTGTTTCATCATAATAAGGCATTGCCAAGGGCATAACTGCTATAGATAACTGGAGGAAAAATTAAACATAAGTGGAGAAAGGATGTTCAGAAATAGCACTTGGTTACTGATGATTATTATAAAAATGGCAAAGTTCTGTCGCCAGTTGAAATTTACTGTCCCAGATCCTGCATGTTCTAAGTTAAAGTATATTATATCATACTCAACACATATGTCATATATCAACACATAATAGAATGAATACTGTTATCATATTTAATGATATATAATAATCTATATAATGATAAACTAGCATTATTATACAATTTATATAACCTGTATATATTATATATTAGTGTATATTGCCTAATTCATTTAATTTAAAAATTAATTAAAAGTTAATTTTATAAACAGTAGTTCCTATTTTATAAATGAAGTCAGAGTACACTAGACAAACATTGATTTACACTGTGCAACATAGCAGAAAAAATGGCAAGCTGAATGCAGATTTTCAGTAATGAGGTAGTGATAGGGCTTGCCAAGATCTTATTGCTGATCCAGAATTATAAATCTGTAAATGAAGACTAATTTTAAGCTGTATGAAGTGGGATTTGAGTTTCTTCACCTGACCTGCAAAAGTACAATCACAGCTGTTAGAACTTCAGGCTGAAAAGAAGTTGCAACTCAATTCAATAATGTTTTTTTAAAAAAATTAAATTTAGATTAATTTATTTTATTTACATGAGTACACTGTAGCTGTCTTCAGACACTCCAGAAGAGGGCACCAGATCCCATTGCAGATGGTTGTGAGTCATCATGTAGTTGCTGGGAATTGAACTCAGGATCTCTGGAAGAGCAGTCAGTGCTCTTAACTGCTGAGCTATCTCTCCAGCCTAATGGCTGGAACCCCAAATGGCTGAGAAACACCTAAAGAAATGTTCAACATCCTTAGTCATCAGGGAAATGCAAATCAAAACAACTCTGAGATTCCACCTCACACCAGTGAGATTGGCTAGGATAAAAGACTCAGGTGACAGCAGATGCTGGAGAGTCTGTGGAGAAATAGGAACACTCCTTCATTGCTGGTGGGATTGCAAACTGGTACAACCACTCTGGAAATCAGTGTGGCAGTTCCTCCGGAAATTGGACATAGTTCTACCAGAGGACCCAGCCATACCATTCCTGGGCATATACCCACAAGATGCTCCATCATGTAATAAGGACACATGCTCCACCATGTTCATAGCAGCCTTATTTATAATAGCCAGAAACTGGAAACAACCCAGATGTCCCTCAAC
Organism: Montemys delectorum; assembly: GCA_019843815.1. Lineage (NCBI taxonomy): Eukaryota > Metazoa > Chordata > Mammalia > Rodentia > Muridae > Montemys > Montemys delectorum. Next base: position 24,169 of record JADRCD010103824.1, on the reverse strand, counting down.
AGAGGAATGGATACAGAAAGTGTGGTACATCTACACAATGGAGTACTACTCAGCTATAAAAAAACAATGAATTTATGAAATTCTTAGGGAAATGGATGGATCTGGAGAGTATCATCCTGAGTGAGGTAACCCAATCACAAAAGATCACACATGGTATGCATTCTCTGATAAGTAGTTATTAGCCCAGAAGTTTGGAATACAGGAAGAATGACCCACAAACCTCAAGAAACTTAAGAAGAAGGAAGACCAAAATGTGGACATTTCATTCCTTCTTAAAAAGGGGAACCAAACACACAAAGAAGGAGTGGCAGAGATTAACTGTGGAGCAGAGACTGAAGGAAGGACAAGCATATAGCTATCTCCTGAGAGGCTCTGACAATACCTGACTAATACAGATGTAGAGGCTCACAACCATTCATTGAACTGAGTACACTGTCCCCAATGAAGGAGTTAGAGAAAGGTTCTATGGAGCTGAAGGGTTTGCAGCCCCCTAGGACGAACAACAATTACTAACTAGTACCCTCAGAGCTCCCAGGGACCCAACCACCAATCAAGGACTATACAGGGTGGGACTGAATGTTCTGGCAGCATGTGTATAGTAGAGGATTGCAAATTTGATCATCAATAGGAGGAAAGGATCTCGGCCTTGTGAAGGTTCTGTGCCCCAGTGTAGGGGAATGCCAGGGCCAATAAGTGGGAGAGGGTGGGGTGGCAGGCATGGGGAGGGGGGAGGCAAAAGGGGTTTGTTCTTGTTGTTTTTGTTTGTTTGTTTGTTTGTTTTTTGGAGGGAAAACTGGGGAAGGGAAAATTTACATGTAAATAAAGAAAATATCTAAAAAAAAAAGAATAAAGAATATTATTGCTAAAAAAATTAAATTTAGTTCTCTGAGAATTTTATAAAATATGTTTTCATTAAATTTACACATCCGCTCACTCTTCCCAATTTATTCTCAATTCAAACTTACTGAATTTTGTGTATTGCTTGTTTGTTTATTTTTATTCCCATAAAGCCTAATCTGGGCTGTCCGTAGATTCTTTGATGTGTGGCCTTCTGCTAGAGTGTAGTCAACTTGCCATGAACTACACTCTTAAAGAAAACTGATTCTCCCTATGTATTAATCTGTCATTAATTGCCAACAATTCTTTGGCTAAGAGTAGGGCATAGTGCCCATTTTTCTTTTCTACCTTGGAATTTGGTCAGATTTGAAACTTGTGCATGTTGCCACAAACACTGTTAAATTCATTGTATACCTGCTCTGTTGTGTCTGGAAGATACTGTTTCTTGTAGCCATCCATTGTGCCTGGTTCTTTTTTTTTAAATTTATTTATTTTTTTTTATATTAGATATTTTCTTTATTTATGGTGCCTGGTTCTTACACCCTTTCCTCCTTCACCGTAATTCTGAGCTATGACAGGAGGGAGTGTGATATAGATATCCCATTGGGGCAGAGCATTTGATTGTCTCTTATTCTGTATACTTTGATAAATTGTGGATCTGTGTTAGTCATCATTAACTGCAAATAGAACCGTCTTTGATATGGGTTAGATGTGTTAATCTGAATATGATAAGCCATCAGGAGTCAGTTTAATACTATGTACATTAAGCATTGTAATAGTAGTAGGTTTTTATCTAGGTCCTGTCTCTAGCCAAATGTTCTTGGCCCATGAGTAGCACAAGATTTCAAATAGTGGGTGGAGGTGGCCTTGAATGAAATTAGAGAATGATTGGCCACTCCTGTAATGTTTTGGCCAATGTTGCACTAGTACATATATCTTTCCAGACCAGTTGCTATTTTTTTCTTGCTAGGTTAACAACTGTGTAAAAGTAATGATTATTTTTCTTCTCTGGTAGCATGTGTAGAAACTTTTAGTACTATGAAAACTAGCTACACCAAGATATTTTGTAGTTTTTGTGACTATTGTGAAAGGTGTTGAATGCCTAATTTTTTTCTCAGCCTATTTATCCTTTAAGTAGAGGAAGGCTACTAATTTGTTTGAGTTAATTTTATATCCAGCCACTTTGCTGAAGTTTTTTATCAGCTTTGGGAGTTCTCTGGTGGAATTTTTGGGATCACTTAAGTACTTTGACTTCTTCCTTTCTAATTTGTATCCCTTTGACCCCCTTTTATTGTCTAATTGCTTTGGATAGGACTTTGAGTACTATATTGAACAGGTAGAGAGAGAGTGGACAGCCTTGTATAATCCCTGATTTTAGTGGGATTGCTTCAAGTTTCTCTCCATTTAGTTTGGTGTTGGCTACTGGTTTTCTGTATATTGCTTTTACTATGTTTAGGCATGTGGCTTGAATTCCTGATCTTTCCAAGTCTTTTATCATGAAGGGGTGTTGAATTTTGTCAAATGCTTTTTCAGCATCTAATGAGATGATCATGTGGGTTTTTCCTTTGTGTTTGTTTATATAGTGGATTACATTGATAGATTTTCATATATTGAACCATCCTTGCATCCCTGGGATGAAGCCTACTTGATTGTGGTGAATGATTGTTCTGATGTGGTTTTGGATTTGATTTGTGAGAATTTTATTGAGTATTTTTGCATCAATATTCATAAGGGAAATTGGTCTGAAGTTCTCTTTCTTTGTTGGGTGTTTGTGCAGTTTAAGATTCAGAGTAATTGTGGCTTCACAGAATGAATTGAGTATTGTTCTTTCTTTTTTTATTTTGTGGAATAATTTGAGGAGAATTGGTAGTAGGTCTTCTTTGAAGGTCTGCACTAAACCCATCTGTTCTTGTGATATTTTTGGGGAGACTATTAATGACTGCTTCTATTTTTTTTAGGAGTTATGGGACTGTTTAGATCATTTTCCTGTTCCAGATTTAACTTTGGTACCTGGTATCTGTCTAGAAAATTTTCCATTTCATTCAGATTTTCCAGTTTTGTTGAGTATAGGCTTTTGTAGTAGGATCAGATGATTTTTTGGATTTCCTCAGGACCCAGATATACCATCTTGGTCATACACCCAGAAGATGCTCCAACATGTAATAAGGACAATGCTATGTTCATAACAGCCTTATTTATAGTAGCCAGAAGCTGGAAAGAACCCAGATGTACCTCAGCAAAGGAATGGATATAGAAAGTGTGGTGCATTTACACAATGGAGTTCTACACAGGTATTAAAAATGATAAATTCATGAACTTCTTAGACAAATGGATGGAACTAGAAAATATCATCCTGAGTGAGGTAGCCTAATCACAAAAGAACACACATGGTATGCACTCACTGATAAGTGGATATTAGCCCGGAATACCAAAGATACAATTCATAGACCATATGAAGCTCAGAAAGAAGGAAGACCACAGTGTAGATACTTTGGTCCTTCTTAGAAGGAGGATCAAAATATCCATAGGAGGCGATACTGAGACAAAATGTGGAGCAGAGACTGAAGGAAAGGCCATACAGAGACTGCCCCACCTGGGGATCCATCCTATATATAGTTACCAAACCCAGACACTATTGTGGATGCCATCAAGTGCTTGCTGACAGGAGTCTGATATAGCTGTCTCCTGAGAAGCTCTGCCAGTGCCTGACAAATACAGAAGTGGATGCTCACAGCCATCCATTGGACTGAGTACAGGGTCCCCAATGGAGGAGCTAGAGGAAGGACCCAAGAAGCTGAAGGGGTTTGCAGCTCCATAGGAGGAACAACAATATGACACAACCAGTACCCCCAGAGCTCCCAGGGACTAAACCATCTACCAAAGTGTACACAAGGAGGGACTCAAGGCTTCAGCCATGTAAGAAGCAGAGGATGGCCTTGTGGGACATCAATGAGAGGAGCGTCTTGTGAAGGCTCTATGCCACAATGTAGGGGAATGCCAGAACAGGGAAGTGGGAGTGGGTGGGTTAGTGAGCAGGGGGAGGGGGAAGAATGAAATAGGGGGTTATTCAGAGGGGAAAAGAAGAAAGGGAATAAAATGTGAAATGTAAATAAAGAAAATATGTAATAAAAAATCAAAAACAGGAAAAAAAGAAAAAAGAAAACTAGCCAATTGGGAAGAATCTTCCAAAACAATAAAAGCTTAATATCTCTTTGTTGCATGACTCAAGTGGTTAGCATCTTCAGTACAAGGATTTCATTATCAAGTTCTGGAAGATCACAAGTCATGGTTGCAATGAAGATCTATGAGATCTCACTAGACAAGTACTCCAGAAGAGGAAAGCCACTTATGTCACTGGACTTTTCTCAGCCTATGTGATTAAGTAATAGGAGTATTGTCATCTGTTACAAGATGACTGTATTTTACATCTATACATGTGGGAGTTTCTATGTGGTTGCACAGGTTTCCACATGGCCTTTACTAAAGATCTTCAGTGATATTTTTTTCTTCTCTGTATTCCATCTCCTACCTTGCCCTTGAGTGTTCCACCACAATGTCACCATTTCTGCGCTATTATTTCCCTTCATGCCTTTAAGCCACTGTTCTGTTTCTCAATCTTTGAAGGTCTCTCTACCATAGCCCCTTACTTACTAACTTACACAAGTATTCCAAATGAAGCAGAAATATCTGAAGATTCAAAACTAACCTCTACAAATGAGAGAAAACACATGAAATTATGTAATCACAGGTAAGTGGATAGAACAGGAAATAATCTTTTTGAGTGAGGTAACCCAAACCCAGAAAATCAATTATACTTTTTTGTAGTGAAAGAGGAGCTCTCCAAACTTTAAATGCAATGTAACCCTGGAATAATAACCAGATTACAGGTCTATTCATCATTTAGTGTTCCTTCTGCATTGTGACATTTACATGAAAATATCTCAAAAATGGAGGTTTGACACCTGATTTTGCAGGCAGCTCTGAGCATTCTTTTTTTTCAAAAATAAAAATCAGCTTTATGCATAAATTCAGATGTTTTAAAATAATAACATGCCTTTATTGAATTTTAATACTTGAATTGACACATGCATGTGCAAAGGGAATGCAAATAAAAAATCTATTTACACATTCCTGCAGTTTCTCATAGTAATTGTCCCCAAGGAGAGAAATATTTAACATGCAAGTCAAAGAAATTTACCAAATTGGAGACTGATGCTATTTTCACAGTTTTATAGATAATAAAATTGAGAGAAAGAAATGATAAATTATAATCCTAGGTTTGTTGTACTCATAGACATTTTATTCAAACATTTAGAAACATTAAAATTTTAATAAATTAGGAGAACAAGTAGGTCCTTATTTAAACTCTGAAACCTCAAAGAAAAGATAATATTTATTTTTTAAATGAGTAAAATTACAATAATTCAAATCTAAAATAAAGTCTATTAAGGTAAATGGATTAAAAATAGAAATATTACACAGATAAATTATTTTCTAAATGTTTATATGCAGATCATAAAATTAATTTTATTTTTAGAATTTATTTTCATACTTACTGGATTTCTACTTTCTCCCTGAGAGGACGGATATATGATCCACAATGTTTGCTTGTCTATGTGACATGTGGTTGCACTAAAAATAATTGGCAATACAATGAAAATCTATTTTAATGTATGAAATGTATGAAAGATGTTATATCAACAGAGGAAAGAAGAAGCAATGAAAATCAGATACTCCCTCAGTCAATCTTCAGTGATTACATGTCAGCAACACTATTACCTGTCATCAAATGCCCATAAAAAGTCCACTACATCACTTACTGTGTCTCTGTCTCCCTGTGTCTCTGTCTGTTTCTATCTGTCTCTCTCTCTCTGTCTCTCTCTTTCTCTATCTCTCCCCCATTGTATATTGGAAGTATGTGATCTGCTTTTTTATTTCAGTGGCACAGAAGTTTATAATTAAAGGATAGCCTTGTGGCTCAGAAGAGATTTTGACTTTGTTTTTTAAATAGTGATGGGACTGTAAAAGACTATGGGGACTTTTGAAGCTGGACTAAATGCATTTGAATTATGATATGGCTATAATCCTATGGTAGTCAGGGAATAGAAAGTGGTATAAAGTGGTAGTTTGAATTAGAATGCTCTCCATAGACTTATATGTTTGAATTCTTAGTCCCCAGTTAGTAGACCATTTGAAAATGATTAGGAGGTATGGCCTTGTTAGAGTAGATGTAGTCATATTGGGGTGGATGTGACATTGTAGAGGATTTATACCACCGTGTGATGGCTTTGAGTTTTTAAAAGCTTATTCCAGGTTCAATCTCTTGCTCTGTCTGCTGCCTGCAGATTCGTATGTGAAAGTCCCCAGCTACTTCTCCAACACAAGCCTGTCTGCTTTTGGTCATGACTCTCTGACACTGTAAAGAAGCCTCACATTAAATGCTTTCTTGTGTAAGAGTTGCTTTGGTCATGTTATCTCCTCATAACAATAGAACAGTAACGAAGCCAATAAACTACTACATTTTCTGACTGGGAAAATGAACCTATTGATAAATTAATTCTTTAATGTAAGCATGAACACCTGAGTTCTAGTCCCCAATATGAATCTGTAACCTCAGCACTGTGCTAGTGGGGTAATCGAGTTAGTTGAATGAGATAATCTATCTCAAAAAAACAAAATAATGCTGAATAGTGATTAATTAAAGCAAATGATATTTTATCTTTGTATACATATATATGCATACAACATATGTGCCAAGCACACATATATTCTCTCTCTCCCTTCTCTCTCCCCCCTCTCTAATTTATACACAAAAAAATGTGAAAATATTCATAGTGCTGAATGCAGTCTACAATTTGATGCAATCTCCACCAAAATTTCAATTTTATTGGTAGAAATATAAAAATGAATCACAAACTTTATAAGGCAGGAAAATAAACACCATAAAGAGTAAAGCACTGTGCAATTCAGAAAGTGTCATGATACCTAGCCCTAGGTATCATTTTTGGCCCAAGATCTGATAGAATAAAAAATATATAGAAGACTGAACTTGTAGGTTGAGATATCCAGTAGAGTGAGTTTTTGATGATGCAGAAGGGAAGCAGGTAAATGTTTCATCTGTGGTATCATTATACTGATGAGACAATGAACAGGGAGTCCACCTCCACGGGTGGTGGGGATGACTTCAGGTAAAACCATAGATATTATTCAAAACAAGAAAGCATATGAGGAGCACAGAGGCTAAAAGGTGGGTGGCTATGAGCAAGTAATCTATAGAGTCTCTCTGCTATTAATTTTGTAGATGATGTAAAAAATTAATTTGACAGGGAAATTTTAGCTGGGAGAGAAGCTATAGATGACTTGAAGACAACAGAAATGTGAAATAGACAGCTAGGAACATGGAAGATCACAAGGATCCCTGAAGTACTTTAACAATAGCATGCATCATTAGAAGTTAATTTCAAATAGAGTGCATAAAATTTTCAAAGAACTGTAATGTCTTCTCCCCAGCCTCAAGGAAATAATGAAAAAATAAAATGAAAAAAAAAAGGTGAAGTTCACATTTGTTTTCATAAACTTAAAAATAGGTCTAGAGTTCTGGGTTATTTTTCAGCTTACACAGGTGCATAGATACAAATATAAAGTAGACAGAAGGAGTGACTTGATCAGGATTTATGTTTGGCCAAGAACATTTGTTCTCTGAAGAAAGATAAGGTAATGAAGAAAATGTAAGTGTACATGAGGGAATGAGTAAAGCAAATAGTAGTTTGGCTATAGAATGAGTATAAAAAGAGTAATTGAGTGTGTGGCATGGTAGACATGGAGGGGGTTATCTGAGAGCAGGGTATACAGAATGGAGTTTGTAAAAGGCCTAAGCGTTATGATAACAGTGATTGGTAGATGAGGTTAGTACAAATGTGTACATCATTAGGACTTCAAAGTGCTGGATGCTACCTTCATGTCAAGTTCAAAAGAGTGATGACTGTAATCATCCCCAGAAGTGTCTTCCTTAGGACTCAATAAAGTATAGCATTAATTGGGGGTAGAAGTTTGGGGTTTGTTTGGACATAAAGAGTTTGATTATAGGAGAACCTTATCAAAGTGGAAATGAGGAAATACTTTGCCCTGGGGTGGTTAGGGAGAAAATAGATCTGTTGAGTGGTCTACAGAAGAAGTATCCAAAGAGAGGTACATCTCAGGCAGGTATGAAACAGGAAGGATAGAAAAGAAACAAAGAAAAGATAATGTCATTATAGTAAGAAGAAAAAGAATAAATTTACTTACTACTTATGATACAATTTCATCTTTAGCTAATTTCTATTCCTCTTCTTATATCTTCACACCCATGTCTTCATTTTTAAAAATTATTTTATTTATTTCTATTCCAGTCACTGAGTCCAACTTGGTCCCCCCCTCCCACAGTTCCTCTTCCCGTTTCTCCTACCTCTTTCCTCTGAGAGGGTTCCTGTCCCTCCCCCGCCTCCCCCCCCAGTCACCAGACTTTCCTCTTCCCTGAGGCCTCAGGCTCTCTGGGAATAAGTACATCTTTACCCACTGAGACCAGACCAGAGAGACCTCTGCTACATATGCACCAGGGGCCTTGGGCCAGCCCATTGTATGCTCCTGGTTGGTGGCTCAGTGTCTGAGAGCTCCCTGGGGTCTGGGTTAGGTGAGACTGCTGGTCTTCCTATGGGGTTGTTCTGTCCTTCAGCTTCTTCAATCCTTCCCCTAATTCAACCATAGGGTTCCCTAACTTCAACCCAATGATTGGTGTAAGTATCTGCTTTGTTTCAGTCAGCTGCTCGTAGGGCCTTCCAGAGGACAACCATGCCAGGCCCCTGTCTGTAAGCACATCATAGCATAGTAGTGTCAGGCCTTGGTGCCCACTCTCCCACGAGATGGATCCCAAGTTGGGACAGTCACTGAACCTCCTATCCCTCAGTCTCTCCTCCATATTTGTCCTTGCAGTTATTTTAGCCAGGAACAATTCTGGGTCAAGAATTTTGAGGCCAAGTAAGTCCTGTCTATCTACTGGAGGTAGATTCTTCAAGTTCCCTTTCCCCAGTGTTGGACATTTTTGGCTGAGGCCACCCCCAGTAAGTCCTGAGAGTGTCTCATTTCCTGGGTCTCTGGTACTTTCTAGAGAGTCCCTTCACTTCCTGCTCCCTGAGGCTGATGTTTTTTATTTATTCTCTTGGCCCTCTGGGCTTCTCTTATTTCTCTTCATCCCCATATCTGATCCTGTTCCCCTTTCTCCCTCTACCCTCTCTCCCATGAAGGTCCCTCCCTCCTCCTGCCTCCTGTGGTTATTCCCTTACTCCTTCTAAGTGGAGTTGAAGCCTCCTCGCTTGGGCATTTCTGCTTGTTACCCTTCTTACACTCTGTAGATTATATCCTAGATATTCTGTACTTTTTGACTAAAATATCCACTGGTCAGTGAATACGTACCATACATGTCTTTCTGGGTCTGAGATACCTCGTTCAGGATTTTCTAGTTCCATCTATTTGCCTGCAAAATTCATGATGTTCCATTGTGTAAATAGACCATACTTTCTCTATCCATTCTTTGGTTGAGGGACATCTGGGTTGTTTCCAGCTTCTGGCTATTACAAATAAGGCTGCTATGAACATGGTAGAGCCTGTGTTCTTGGTATGGTGAGGCATCTCTTGAGTATATGCCCAATAGTGGTATATCTGGGTCTTCAGGTAAAATGTTTTGTAATTTCCTAAGGAACTATTGGATTGTTTTCCAGAGTGGTTGTACCAGTTTGCAATCCAGTCAGCAATGGAAGAGTGTCCCTCTTTCCACATATCATTGTTAGCATCTGGTGTCACCTCAGTTTTTGATTTTAGCCATTCTGATTGGTGTGAGGTGAAATCTCATGGTCATTTTGATTAGCATTTCTCTAATGAGTAAGGACTTTGAGCATTTCTTTAAGTGTTTCTCAGTAATTCGAGATTCTTCTGTTGTGAATTCTCCATTTAGCTCCGTAGCCTGTTTTTAATTGGGTTATTTGGGTTTTTGGAGGTTATCTCTCTAAGTGTTTCTGTATTTTGGATTTTAGCCCTCTGCTAGGTGTGGGGTTAGTGAAGAATTTTTCCCAATCTGTAGGCTGCCAATTTGTCCTATTGACAGTACCTTTTGGTTTTCAGTGTCATAAGGTATCATTTATCAATTATCTTAGAGCCTGAGCCATTGGTGTTCTTTTCAGGAATTCTCCCCGCCCCCACCTCGTGCCAATGAGCTCAAGGCTGTTTTCCACTTTATCTTCTGTTATATTTAGTGGTTCTAGTTTTATGTTGAGGTCATTGATCCACTTGGACTTGAGCTTTGTGCAAGGTGATAAGTATGAATCTGTTTTCATTCTCCTACATACAGACTGTCAGTTAGACCAACACCATTTATTGAAGATGCTTTCTTTTTTCCATTGTATGTTTTGGGCTTCTTTGTCAATGATCAAGTGTCCATAGGTATATGGGTTTACTTCTGCATCTTTGATTCTATGCCACTGTTCTTCTTGTCTGTCTTTGTACTAATTCTGTGTGGTTTTTATCACTATTGCTTTGTAGTATAGCTTTTAGGTCAGGGATGGTGATTTACCTGGAAGTTCTCTTATTGTTGAGAATTGTTTTAGCTATCTTGTTTGTTTTTTGTTTTTTTTTCCATATGAAGTTGAAAATTGCTTTTTTGATGTCTGTTAAGAGTTGTGTTGGAATTTTGATGTGGGTTGCATTGAATCTGTAGATTGCTTTTGGTAAGATGGCAATTTTCACTATGTTAATCCTACCAATCCATGAGCATGGGAGATCCTTCCTCTTCTGAGGTCTTCTTCCACTTCTCTCTTCAGTGATTTGAAGTTCTTGTCATACAGATAATTCACTTGCTTGATAAGAAGTACACCAAGATTTTTATACTAATTGTGGCTACTGTGCAGGGTGTTCTTTCCCTAATTTCTTTCTTGTCCTGTTTATCATTTGTATAAAGGGAGGCTACTGATTTTTTTTGAGTTAATTTTATATCCCACCACTTTGCTGAAGTTGTTTATCAGCTGTAGGAGTTCTCTGGTGGAATTTTGGGAGTCACTTGGGAAAGACTTCTTCGCTTTCCCATTTGTATCCTCTTGATCTCATTTTGCTGTCCAAATCCTCTAGCTAGAACCTCGAATACTATATTGAATAGACAGGAAGAGAATGGTCAACCTTGTCTTGTCCCAGATTTTAGTGGAATTGCTTCTAGTTTCTCTTCATTTAATTTGATATTGGCTGTTGGTTTGTTACGTATTGCTTTTATTATGTTTATGTGTGTGCCATGAATTCTTGATCTCTCCAGGACTTTTCACATAAAGGCTTTGTCAAAGGCTTTCCAGCATCTAATGAGATGATCATGTGGGTTTTTTCCCCTTGAGTTTGTTTATATAGTGTATTATGTTGGTGGATTTTTGCATATTGAACCGTCCTTGCATCTCTGGGATGAAGCCTACTTGATCATGGTGAATGATGGTTTTGATGTGTTCTAAGATTAGGTTTGCTAGAATTTTATTGTGTATTTTTCCATCCATACTAATAAGAAAATTAATCTGAGGTTCTCTTTCTTTGATGGATCTTTTGTGTGGTTTAGGTATCAGAGTAACTGTGACTTCATAAAATGAGTTAGATAGTGTTCCTTTTGTTTCTATTTTGTGGGGTAGTTTGAGGAGTATTGGCACTATTTCTTCTTTGAAAGTCTGTGTGTAGAATTTTGCACTAAAACAATCTGGCCCTAGGCTTTTTTTGGTTGGGAGGTTTTTGATGGCTATTTCTATTTCCTTAGGGGTCATGGGACTTTTTAGAAAGTTTACCTGCTCTTGATTTAACTTTGGTATATGGTATCTGTATAGAATATCATCCTTTTTATTTAGATTTACAATTTTGTAGTAGGTTCTGATGATTTTTGAATTTCCTCAGGTTCTGTTGTTATGTCTCCCTTTTCTTTTCTGGTTTTGTTAGTTTGGATACTGTCTCTGTGCTTTTTAGTTAGTTTGGCTAAGGGTTTATCTATCTTGTTGATTTTCTCAAAGAACATACTCTTGGTTTTTGTTGATTCTTTGTATCATTCTCTTGGTTTCTAAGTGTTGATTTCGGCCTCAAGTTTGACTATTTCCTGCTCTCTACTCTTCTTGGATGTGTTTGCTTCTTTCTCTTCTACAGCTTTCAGGTGTGCTGTTAAGTTGCTTGTATGGCATCTCTGCAATTTCTTTATGAAGGCACTTAGTATTATGCTTATTCCTCTTAACACCGCTTTCATTGTGTCCCATATGTTTAGGTATGATGTGTCTTCATTTTCATTAAATTCTATAAACTCTTTGACCAAATTATCATTTAGCAGAGAGTTATACAGTTTCCAAAGAGTATGTGGCCTTTCTGTTATTTTTGTTGTTATTGAAGTCTAGCCTTAGTCTGTGATGATCTGATAGAATGTGTAGGATTATTCCAATCTTCATGTTTCTGTTGAGGCTTGTTTTCTGTCTGATTATGTAGTCAATTTTCGAGAAGATTCTATGAGATGCTGAGAATGTACATTCCCTTGTTTGAGGGTTAAATGTTCTGTAGATATCTGTTAAATCATTTGGTTTATAACTTGTTTTACTGTGTCTCTGTTTAGGTTCTGGGTCAATGAACTGCCTCATTGATGAGAGCTGAATGTTGAAGTCTCTCACTATTATTTTGTGAGGTTCAATGTGTGTTTTGAGCTTTAGTAAAGTTTCTTTTATGAGTGTGGGTGTCCTTGCATTTGGGGCATAGATGTTCAGGATTAAAACTTCCACTTGGTGAGTTTGTCTTTTGATGAATATGAAGTGTCCTTCCCCATCTCATTTGAAAACTTTTGGTTGAAAGTCTATTTTATTGAATATTAGAATTGTAACTCCAGCTTGTTACTTGGGATCATTTGCTTGCAAAACTTTTTTCCAGCCTTTTACTCTGAGGTAATGTCTGTCTTTGTCACTGAAGTATGTTTCTTGTATGCAGCAAAATGCTGAATCTTGTTTATGTATGCAGTCTGTTAGCTTGTGTCTTTTTATTGGGGAATTGAGTCTGTTGATGTTGAGAGATATTAAAGGCAGATAATTGTTATTTTTGTTGCTAGAGGTGATATTATGTGTATATGACTCTCTTCTTTTGGATTTGTTGTAAACTGCTTAGTTTCTTGTGTTTTCTTCACTGTTGTTGCTTTTCTTGTGTTGGAGATTTCATTCCAGTATCCTCGGTAAGGCTGGATTTTGTATTTTCGTTTACTGTAATGTCAATATCTTCTATGGTATGTTCTACACCTGAGATTCTCTCTTTTATCTCATGTATTCTGTTGGTGATGCTTGTATCTGTAGCTCCTTATTTTTTTTGTAGGTTATCCATCTCCAGGGTTGCATCCCTTTGTGCTTTCTTTATTATTTCTATTTGGATTTTTAGTTCTTGGACTGTTATAATTCCTTCCCCTACTTGATTGTATTTTCTTGTATTTCTTTAAGGGATTTATTTGTTTCTTCTTTAAGGGCTTGTACTTGTTTGCCAGTGGTTTCCTGTATTTCTTCAAGGGAGTTCTTTATATCCTCCTTAAAGGCCTCTATCATCTTTATGAACTATTATTTTAAGTCATTATCTTGCTTTTCATGTATGTTAGGGCACCCAGGGCTGGGTTCTGATAATGCCAGCCAAATTGCATTGGGTTCTGTTGCTTTTGATCTTGTGATTGCCTCTGGCCATTTGGATCCCTCTGGTATTAACTGGCCTGGGTGTCTCTGACTGGAACGGGTCTCCTTGGAGGCAGGTAAAGCTCTGTGACCTGAGTTAGGGCTGGTCTCTTTGGAGGCAGGCAGTGTTGTCTCTGGTTAGGGTGGGCCTCCTGTGCCTCTAATTAGATCAGGCCTACTATGCCCCTGGTTACTGTGAATGTCATGTGTCCTTGGTTACTGTGAACCTCCTGGAAATCTCACCGGCTATAGCATTTGTGTGGGTTTGGGGCCACTGATCTGGCCTAGGTGGGGAAGTGGGCTGGAAGGAAGGTAGAGCTCTGTGTCCTTGGCCATTGTGGACCTCCTTGGAAGCAAGCAGGCTGCAGTGTTTGAGCGGGTATTGATCAGCCCATGTCTCCTTATAATACCACAGACATTGATCTACAAATATAGCAGAATGTCTTAGTCACTCAGGCAGTATTAGGTATGGGTTCAGTTTTGTGGAGTGGGCATATATATTTTTTATCTTATTTTTTAATTTAATTTAACTTTTTTTATTAGATATTTTCTTTATTGACATTTCAAATGATATCTCCTCTCCTGGTTATCCCTCCGACAAAATATCAAAAACAAAAACAAACAAACAAACAAACAAAAAAACCCCTAATGTTTCCTTCCCCCTCCCCCTGCTCACTAACACACGTTCTCCTACTTCCTGGCCCTGGCATTCCCCTACACTGGGGCATAAACCTTCATAGGACCAAGGGACTCTTTTCTCATTGATGACTGACTAGGCCATGGTCTGCTATATGCTACAGGAGCCATGAGTGTCACCATGTGTGATCTTTGGTTGATGGTTTGGTCCCTGGCACTCTGAAGGTACTAGGTAGTTCATATTGCTGTTCATCCTAAGGGGCTGCAAACCCTTGAGCTCCCTGCGTTCTTTCTCTAGCTCCTTCATTGGGGAACTTATGCTGAGTCCAATGCATGGTTATGAGTCTCTACTTCTGTATTAGTTGGGCACTGTCAGAGCCTCTCAGGAGACAGCTATATCAGGTTCCTGTCAACCAGCACTTGCTGACATCCCCAATAGTGTCTGGGTTTGATAATTCAATATGGAAAGGAATCCCAGGTGGAGCAGTCTCTGGATTGTCCTTTCAGTCTCTGCTCCATAGTTTGTCTCTGCAACTCTTCAGTGGGTATTTTGTCCCCCTTTCTAAGAAGTAATGAAACATCTACACTTTAGTCTTCCTTCTTATTAAATTTCTTTTGGTTTGTGGGTTGTATTTTGGATATTCTGAGCTTCTGGGCTAATATCTACTTATCAGAGAGTTTATGTCATGTGTATTCTTTTATGATTGGGTTACCTCACTCAGGATGTTATTCTCCAGATCCATCCATTTCCCTAAGAATTTCATGAATTCAATGTTTTTAATAGCTGAGTAGTACTCAATTATGTAGATGTACCACATTTTCTGTATCCATTCCTGTGTTAAGGGACATTTGGGTTGTTTCTAGTTTCTGACTATTATAAATAAGGCTGCTATGAACATAGTGGAGCATGTGTCCTTATGTTGGAGCATCTTCTAGGTATATGCCCAGACGTGGTATAGCTCGGTCCTCTGGTAGTACTATGTCCAGTTTCCTGAGGAAACACCAAACTGATTTCCAGAGTGGTTGTACCAGCTTGCAATTCCACCAGCAATGAAGGAGTATTCCTCATTCTCCAGAATCTCACCAGTATGTGCTGTCACCTGAGTCTTTGATCTTAGCCGTTCTGTCTGGTGTAAGGTAGAATCTCAGGGTTGTTTTAATTTGCATTTCCCTGATGACTAAGGATGTTGAACATTTCTTTATGTGCTTCTCAGCCATTTGATATTCCTCAGCTAAGAATTCTTTGTTTAGCTCTTTACCCCATTTTTTAATAGGGTTATTTGATTCTCTGAAGTCTAACTTCTTGAGTTCTTTGTATATATTGGATACTAGCCCTCTATCAGATATAGGATTGGTAAAGATCTTTTCCGAATCTGTTGGTTGCCATTTTGTCCTATTAACAGTGTCCTTTGCCTTACAGAAGCTTTGTAGTTTTATGAGGTCCCATTTGTCAATTCTTGATCTTAGAGCATGAGCTATTGGTGTTCAGTGAAGGAAATTCTCCCTGTGCCTATGTGCTCCAGGCTTTTCTCCACTTTCTTTTCTATTAATTTCAGTGTATCTGGTTTGATGTGAAGGTCCATGATCCACTTGGACTTGAGCTTTGTTCAAGGAGATAGGAATGGATCGATTTGCATTCCTCTACATGCTAACCGACAATTGAGCCATCACCATTTGTTAAAAATGCTGTCTTTCTTTTTTCCCACTGGATGGTTTTGGCTCCTTTGTTAAAGGTCAAGTAACCATAGGTGTGTGGGTTCATTTCTGAGTCTTCAATTCTATTCCATAAATCCACCTACCTGTACCAATACCATGCAGGTTTTTTTTTTTTTAATCACAATTGCTCTGTAGTACAGCTTAAGATATGGAATAGTGATTCCAACCAGAGGTTCTTTTATTGTTGAGAATAGTTTTTGCTATCCTAGGTTTTGTGTTATTCCAGATGAATTTGCAAATTGCTCTTTCCAAGTCTGTAAAGATTTGAGTTGGAATTTTGATAGGGATTGTATTGAATCTGAAGATTGCTTTTGGCAAGATGGCCATTTTTACTATATTAATCCTACCAATCCATGAGCATGGGAGATCTTTCCATCTTCTGAGATCTTCTTCAATTTCCTTCTTCAGAGACTTGAAGTTCTTGTCATACAGATATTTTACTTGCTTAGTTAGAGTCACACCAAGGTATTTTATATTATTTGTGACTATTGTGAAGGGTGTTGTTTCCCTAATTTCTTTCTCAGCCTATTTATCTTTTGTATAGAGAAAGTCCACTGATTTGCTTGAGTTAATTTTATATTCAGTTACTTTTCTGAAGTTGTTTATCAGGTTTAAAGTTCTCTGGTGGAAGTTTTGGGGTCACTTAAATATACTATCATATCATCTGCAAATAGTGATAATTTGACTTCTTCCATTCCAATTTGTATCCCTTTGACCCCCTTTTATTGTCTAATTGCTCTGGCTAGGACTTCAAGTACAATATTGAATAGGTAGGAAGAGAGTGAGCAGCCTTGCCTAGACCTTGATTTTAATGGGATTGCTTCAAGTTTCTCTCTATTTAGCTTGATGTTGGCTACTGGTTTGCAGTATATTGCATTTACTATGTTTAATTATGGGCCTTGAAGCACTGATCTTTCCAAGACTTTTATCATGAAGGGGTACTGGATTTTGTCAAATGCTTTCTCAGCATCCAGTGAGATGATCATATGATTTTTTTCTTTGAGTTTGTTTATGTAATAGATTACATTGATAGATTTCCATACATTGACCCATCCCTGCATCCCTGGGATGAAGCCTACTTGATCACGGTGGATGATCGTTTTGATGTGTTCCTGGATTTGGTTTGCAAGAATTTTATTATTCTTGCATCGATATTCATAAGGGAAATTGGTCTGAAGTTTTCTTTCTTTGTTAGGTCTTTGTGTGGTTTAGGTACCAGAATAATTATAGCTTCATAGAATGAATTGGGTAGAGTACCCTCTGTTTCTATTTTGCGGAATAGTTTGAGGAGTATTGGTACTAGGTCTTCTTTGAAGGTCTAATAAAACTCTGCACTAAATCCATCTGGTTTTGGGCTTTTTTTTGGTTGGGAGACTATTAATGACTCTTTCTATTTCCTTAGCAGATATGAGACTGTTTAGATCATTTATCTGATCTTGATTTAACTTTGGTACCTGGTAATTGTCCAAAAAATTGGTCATTTCATCCAGGTTTTCCAGTTTTGTTGAGTATAGGCTTTTGTAATAGGATCCGATGATTTTTTTTTTGGATTTCCTGTGTCTCTTGTTATGTCTCTCTTTTCATTTCTGATCTTGTTAATTAGGATACTGACTCTGTACCCTCTAGTTAGTATGGCTAAGGATTTATCTATTTTGTTGATTTTTTCAAAGAACCAGCTCCTGGTTTGGTTGATTCTTTGTATAGTTCTTTTTGTTTCTATTTGGTTGATTTCAGCCCTGAGTTTGATTATTTCCTGCCTCTGACTCCTCGTGGATAAATTTGCTTCTTTTTGTTCTAGAGCTTTCAGATGTGCTGTCAAATTGCTGGTGTATGCTCTCTCTAGTTTCTTTTTGGAGGCACTTAGATCTATGAGTTTTCCTCTTAAAACTGCTTTCATCGTGTCCCCTCTTTTTCATTTTTAAAGCTTAGTTTGAGTATAAGCTTTTATTCGCTAAATTTGTTATTCATTTTAGGAGTGAGAGACTTTAACAAATGTCTTTAAGTAAAATCAAGTTAAGTTTGACTTTAACAGCATTCATTAAATCATTTGTAATTTTTCTATTCTCAAATTTTCTGAGAAAATTACTGGTGCTCATATATTTTGTTTAGTGAAATTTAATCAAGCACAGGACTCTAGAGAATAATGCTATGTTTCTGAGACAGATAAAATTAAGGCTTGTTTGCATGATGTTTGTGCTTTATTTGTTTTACTTTGAAGTATATTTTTTTCTAAACATTTATAATCAATTCTAATCTTGCACATCTTGTCATGATCTCCATTAACTAACCTTACCTATTTTGTATGTTTTGTCAATAATTTGTAATACAATAGAGTACTCAGGACTTTATTTGTTCCAATAGTCATCCTGAGGAGAAACTAGGATATAAATCCTGCAGTATTATTCTTTGTCTCTCTCTCTTTTAGAGAATTGATAACTGCATAGAACACACACACACACACACACACACACACACACACACACACACACACAGAGTGAGAGAGAGAGAATTCCTGAAAGATTTACAAATACTATATTTATGAAAATGATATGACTTAAAACCTATCAAATCTCATTTTATATCTCAGTGTGTGTTTGTCTTAAACTTCTCAATATAAACAAGTGCTCATTAAGGAAAACAATCTTTGAAAACACACCAGGAATTGGGATTTCATGAACATGCAACCTAATGGAACTACAAAAGTGTTAGTTAATAATATCCTCAGTCACTTGTAAAGTGCAGAGCTGTTTGAAGAGCCAAGTGGGATCTAAATACAAAATGGCACCTACTTCTCAGTCATCACTGATCTTCTCTCTTTATTGGAGAAAAGTGGTTCCTTGATTTTGCTTGAGAATGGCTTGTAGGTCATTGTGTTTTCTTTTTCCTGATTTTGTGAGTCCAGACTCAAATGAAATCTGCTAATCAGCCTTCCTTTTTGAAAGACTCAACAGAAAAAAATAGCTGTTTGGGTGACTTGATTTTAGTAAAGTTACAGGCAATTTTAGTGACAAGCAAGAGGGCTCTTTCATAAGACATTAGATCATCTGTCAAAAATCCATTATAATATTTTTGGAAGGCTTACTGTCAGATATCCAATTCTATATTACACAGAAAATTGTATCTTGTTAGTCTTTTCTCTTTCTTCTGACAGTTTTTCTATCTTTCTGACATTCTCAAAGATTGATTTAACACTAACCAGACCTTCCTGTTCATTTTGCACACACCAAGGACATGATTTATCTTTGTATAGAAACTTACTGTGTTGGTTAATCACCTCTTAAAACAATCACCCCAATGCTATCCAGGTCTGTATCTATGACATATAAGTTCTACCTCTCTTGTATTCAAGATTACTTTGATTTTTAAAATACTACCATTGTGGATTTAATCCTTCAGATAATTTTTCTAACAGGAGTGAACTAGTAATTTATAGTTCCAGCCAATGTAAAAAGTGATTGATGAAAATTCACTGAGTAAATTAAGGGAAATTTTATTATCCTCATTCTTCATACAGAGAATTTGAAGTAAAATCTATAAAGTCTAACTTTTCAATCTTTCTTGCCTTTTAGGTTTTCTGCAATGTTTTTCTCTTAGAAACATTACTTTGGTTGCTATCATTTGTTTAATGTATCTGCCTCATGTGTTATTTGAGTACCACAACAATTACTACATAATTAGTTAAAATATAACTTGAAAATGAAGAAATAGTAAGTCTATTGTGATCACTTAAAGTATAAAAATTAGAATGAAAGTGGAGAGTTACTAATTTTTATATTCTGGAGTTTTATGAATATTTATGAAGGCATTGAAATCATAAAATAAGAAAAAGAAAAACAATTTCCCAAAACATCTTCACAAATAAGTCACTTCTGGCTTTACTTAAGTAGTTTAAAGAAGTATGCAAATAATAGTGGATTAATTTATATGGTTTTAATAACATATTGAAGATGCTATAAATTAAGAGTTTATGGATGTCAAAGCAGTAAAACATACATCAAAGTGATAGGGTTAAATGCTGTGCTGTATGCACAATTTATGTATAGAGTCTATGAGACAAGTCATGAGGAGAACATTTTTGAATTCTCCATCCATTGACTTTTTTCATCAGTCTGCTCAATTATTAATTAACAAATAACAAACTACTTAGGTTTAATGATCTCATGCTTAGAAATAGCAATTAATCTTTGCCTAAGGGCTTAGTTTATCTCACTATAATTTCAGAAAACCTTATACATGCTCATATACCCAGCATGAATAATATTAATAAAATTATAAGATTACTATGGCAGAAACTACACATTATATTAAATTTCATTTTCCTTTCACAAGTAAAAACACTAAATATGTTAAGAAGCTTAAGTCCTCAGGAGTAGGCTGTAGAGAGAGAGGGTATTGAGCTTGGATTATGTACCTGGTAGAGTCCAGAATGGATGACAACAGGAGAATGGTGTTTAGCAACAGAGGGGTTCTGGACATCCCAGACTCAGGGATCTACCTGAGAAGCTGGTAAAGGAAATAACATGGCAGTGTTACTTGGTTAGGAGAAGGAACAAAGGAACTGCTGGTGAGCCTGGGTTTAGGTGAATGTGGGGAGCAAAGGAAAGAGAGGCTCCCAGCCTAGCTAGAAGATCCCTTCCCAATAAGGGGACAGAACATGTCGGTACTATCAAAAAGGAATGGGTGAGAGGTACACCCCTAAAAATGCAACTAAGTGGTGGGGTCTGGAGAGGGAAGTAAGGTTGTCCTCCTACCCTGACAATAGGAAAACGAGAAGGAGAAGTGGGTCCCCAAAACTCCGTCAGTACTGAGTAAGTGGCTCCAGTGTCCAAGAGGAAGGAGATGGGCCACCCACATACCACAATGTCTACCCGGGGCTCCCTGCTAGTGATGGCAGTGGTTGGGTCAGGGGAGCTCGGACCTCCTCAGTCGGCCATAGCCAAGCCTAGGAGATCAGTTGGAGGGTTATCTGGGAGTAATGTCCCCCTGTTCTGCATAACCTGAGGGCAATCAACAGCTCAATGTCCCTATTGATGGCACCTAGCGCATCACGCTCTTTGCTTGCAGTAGTTAGGGCAGGCTTTTGTCCAATGACCTTTTTGACTACATTTATAGCAGGTACCTGATGGTCTCTGAGTCTTAGGAGACCATGAGTCCAGGGTAGTGGTTGGGGCAGGTCGGACAGCCTTTGCCAGCACATGGTATTTCTGTTTGTGGACTTTATCATCTCTCCCATGGTATACTTTGAAGGCCAGCACTAAGACTTCTACCTGTGGACTTAGGGGTCCACTCTCCAGTTTTTTAAGTTTAGCTCTTATGTCAGGGTAGCTCTGGGAAAAGAAGTAGGTCATCAGACGTTCCTTACCTTCTGGGTTTTCAGGGTCCAGATGGGTATAAGGACTTAAGCTTCTTAAAATCTATCACTGCTTCTTACAAAAATCTGCCAGAAGTCTGACCCCAACTCAAGGTATCGTAGCACTCCTTTTCCTACCCATCAGGCTAGAGGTTCCCTTCCTGGAACTGACTGGCAACTTGACTTTACCCACATGCCCACTATCAGATGTGCCAAGTCCCTCCTGGTCTTGGTGGACACCTTCTCGGGGTGGGTAGAGGCATTTCCCACAACTAACAAAAGGGCTCAGGCAGTCTCTGATCTCCTCTTCCAAGAGATCATCCCCAGGTTTGGTGTCCCAGCCTCTCTCCAATCAGACAATGGTCCCGAATTTACTTCCCAAGTCTCTCAAATCCTATCTAAGGCCCTAGACATCCCCTGGCATTTTCATATTCCTTACCACCCTCAATCTTCTGGTAAGGTAGAAAGAACCAATCATTCTTTAAAAAACACTCTTGTTAAGCTGTCACAGGAACTTCACCTGGATTGGGTTAAACTCCTACCTCTGGCTCTTTTCAGGTTATGAGCTCTCCCCAAGAGACCTCTCCTCATCTCTTCCTTTGAACTCATGTATAGACGTTCAGTCCAGTCCTAACTCCTGGTCTTTCACTTAAATCCTCTCCCCTCCCAGATCATCTACTTACCCCATTGCTTTGCAACCTCCATTCTCTCCTATGGAACTTTCCTGATCACCATCTACCTTGGCCATGCACTGTCTCCTGTCCACTACCTATCAACATTGGAGACCAAGTCCTTCTATCCCCTCCAGGTCATCAGCCCTCACCTCTCTCTCGCAAATGGCAGGGCCCTTTTAAAGTAATTCTTGTGACCCCTACAGCTGATCGAGGGACTCTCTCATTGGGTCCATCTGTCTCACCTGAAACCTTTCATTCCTCCACCTAAAAATGATTCTTCTTCATACACATCGATCTTAATAGGACCGTGTTCTGTTAAGCTCCAGAGGACAATGAGACCACCCACCTTGTTCCCAATCCCAGAAAATGAGACTCCACTCCGACAGCCGAGCTTGACCTCACTGGATTAGACATGGGTTTCTCATCTTCCCCCTGCTGTTCATTCCTATCCAGGGTAGCCCTTATATCTGGAGATTTGAGGTTCAAGCAACCCCCACAGATAGCAAACTGTCTTTCTAAATAGGGTCAGGAAACTGCTCCATAGCTGGATGCCAGGAACCAATCCAAATTGCTATCATCCCGGTATCTGTAATTCCATCTAAATATTATAATCTCTATACTTGCTTTCTCTTTGACCAGACAAAAGATTATTGTAGAAAATGTCCAGATGAATATGGTGGCTGCCCATATTGGTCTTGTCAAATACATATGCTAGTATCACAGATCAATCATTTCTTCTATCAACACTCTTTCTACATATAAGACCTATGGGATTCCAGGTAGGAGACAGGAGTTGTTGGTAAGCTCTATCGTAAAAAGCAGCCTGGGTCCCCAGTAAGTACCATCCATATTCAGAGAAAATATGTCTCAATTGCCCAACCCCTGGATATCAGAAAAGCAGGGGAGATAATCAAACACTCCTCGAGGTGCTTACCTCTTTGACATCACTCCTCATAAATGGCACTAACTTGTCGTTTCGCCTTTTACTTCAGACCTTGACTTCAGCACACCAACTCCTTAAAGTCACAAGACCTGGATGCTTTAAGGATTGCTGGTTATGTGTACCCCCTGGAACTAACTCACAATTGTCACTTACAGTGTCTCAGGTGATACTACCAAGTAATGTTACCTCACCCTTTGTCAGCTGCCCTGGCTCCAGTGTCACCATGACTCCATACCTTACCTCTGTCCCTCTGGTGTGGCAACCTGTTTTAAAGCCTCTGGGACTCATTCAGTAGGAATGCTGAGCTTCCTAGACTGCAATAGAACCATAACCCTTGATATATCATCTTTGCCACAATGCCCTACAATCCAAAACATGTCAATTCTTTGTGGCACTCAGGCATATAATCGCCTATCTACTAGCTGGTCAGGAATTTGCACATTAGTACTTCTTTTCCCTTAACTGGGAGTAATCCATTGAGACGAGAGCCCCTGCCAATCCCAGTTGTAGATATGATAGCTGCCTAGCAGAAGGCAGTCCAAGTTGTGCCACTCTTGGTTGCTATGGGAATAGCCATAGGTGTTGGTACTGGAGTTGCAGGGATAAAGACTTCCATGACCCAATATAATACATTCACTTCCCAGTTTCAAAGCAATTTTAAAAAAATGTCTGAAACTGTGCTTACTATCCAAAAACAGATCGATTCTTTGGCAGTCGTGGTACTTCAGAACAGATGGGAACTAGATGTCCTGACAGCTAAAGAAGGTGGTCTTTGCCTGTTCCTCCAAGAAGAGTGCTGTTTCTATGTCAACCAATCCAGGATAGTAAGAAGTAAAATCCAGGAGCTACAGTCAGACATAAAAAATTTCAGGGACCATGAGACCTCCAGTTCTGGGATTTTTGAAAAACCCATATGGAAGTGGATACTCCCTTTTGTAACCCCTTTCCTAGTCATCTTCCTGGTGTTATTATTTGCTCCCTACCTCATTAATCTTGTTTCTACATTTCTTCAATGACAAATACAAAAAATTTCTAACTAAACTATTAATCAACTCTTGTTACAGGATTACCAGCAGCTTCCCACAGATGAGCCACTGTCCACAGAGGAACCTGATATGAATGTTTACCAAGTGGATCCTGATAGTGAAATCCAGCTACCCTCCCCCCATTGACAACGCCCCTAGACAGCAGGAAGTAGCTTAAGAGACAGGACACCCTTGTTCCCTTTTCACCATCGGCTTCCCCTTCCCTTTTTCTTTCCTTCTCTTTATAATATCAAAAAGGGAGG